>JAFBJS010019613.1:219208-294501 GCA_016785265.1 Paraplagusia blochii | reverse complement strand
TTCCTATGTTTTGATGTTGCAATAGTGTGGGAATTTAATTTATTATATTCAATTGTTCAATTTAATAATTTTTTCTTTTCCAAGGCTGTGAACGGGTTTTTAGTTGTTTTTATTGGAGAAACGGAGCAGTTGGTATTTGTAGGTCAGGGCCTCACTAAATATATACATATATATATATATACATATATATAAACATATATATATATATATATATATATATATATGCATTAGTGTTGGTGCAGATCATCATGTGTCCTGGAGCAATGGCAGCTGGGAGAAAATATTATATATATTTTTTTATATTTATAAAAAAATTAAATATATTTAAAAAACAATAAAAATATATATAATATATATTGTGTGTATATATACATATATATATACAATATAAAAAAAACCAACATACCACAATATAAAAAAAATAAGACATCAAAGAAACAATATCATGAGGTAATGTTGACAATACATGTCAACTGAAAGTGGAAGTTGAAGATTTTAACCAAACCAATATAGAACCAAACCTGTACATTTTTGGTGTCTTCTGAACTATGGGGATTGTTATTTACAAATTGATGTTTGTTCTGTTAAATACAAAAAAAATGGGTTAAAAATGGGTTAGTTCCCATTTTTCTATCAATATTTATAAGTGAACAAGACTTCTGTTACCACAGGTTGAACCACAGCGGCGCTTTACCATCGTACGACCTCTAGGCTGCCCTAGAGTTATGACCTGGGCCGATGTAGATATGAAAAGTTTATGCTGAAGCCCTGACAATTCAATCATACTTAGAGGGTTTAGTCTTGATTTAATTCCCACAAATAGACAGTGCCGGGTACTTGAAGTACTTGAAGTATTTTGAGAAACTCAATTTTGTCCATGTAAAGTACAGAGCGTCTGGAGGACCGTTGTGTTGCGGCTATAAACATCTTCGCTGCGAGCGGCTTAAACAGTTTGCTATAATGCGCTTTGCTGTCACGCCGATAAATCATCTCGCAGCGTAAGATTCAATTCTCACTTTTCCTTATTTGTCAGAAGTTGCAGGCCTGAAATGCACAAGGCTGCTGTGTAATCCAAAGTATCAGAGAGATTTCAGGGCGGCCGTTTGGAGACTTATCAAACCGTGAAAAGCTGGACTCTTCCTCTCTCTTTCTGCAGCCGGATTCGACACAGGGATTTAGCCTGCCTTCCTTTGCCTCCTGCGTTTCTATCTCACTCTTAGCTCCGAGCGTGACAGAGACAGAGAGAGAGAGACACGGTCGCCACGGACGGCTGCAGAGAGCCGATTGCTGTGTTGCAGAACAAACACGGCTCAGTCGCCAAAACACAGATGTTCCCTTCTGACAGTTGAGGAGCAAAGCTCTCAGCCCTGTCAGGGCCCAAACAGGGAAGTCGCTCCACTCTTTGTCACAAACAGCTGCTACAAATCCTCACTTCAGTTCACCGTGGCAACGACACCTAGACAGCTGTCGTGTACCAACCGAGGCCCGGGCCGTTTACAGGAGTCTTGGGTTTAACACGTTGTCCTGACCACGTTGTTAGTCAGAGCTTTATGCCGACTGTCAGATTGTCAAACTATGAGAGACAGACTGCGTTGGACCCTCAGGACTTCATCAGTTACATTACTGTCTTCAGCATCTGGATGTTGTAGTTTCACCGTTACGTTGTTACGCTGTGTAAAGTCTGGGTAACAGATGTTCAACCAGAGCATCACTCATCACTGTTCTGAAGATATATATTTATTTAATGCAAATAATCTACAGAATTACACAAGATTCTCTCGCTAGTTGGACATAATCATCTTAAAAAAAAGATAGCGATATACTAAAGAAGATTTTTGATCAATTCTTTCATCAATTCCTGATGGTATATCGTTGTTATGTTCAACTAAAGAGGACCAGGTTTTGAGACTGAGTAAAACTCTGACATTGAATTCTTAAAAACTAGAAGATGAATATATATTACATCACATGAACTTGGTGATGGATTCGTTTGTAGGTGCACCCTGGGATTTATATATTGTAATACTATGAATCGCAAGGTGTAATGTATGTATTGTAATACATACGTATATATTGCAATATGCCGTGACTAAATTGGGGTTGGGACAACAAGCTAACCACAGTATCTCCAACTTTAGATTGTTTTTTGCAATTATATGTAATTTTGTACACATAAAACATACATATACAGACATATATTGTACTGTGTGTATTCATACATATATAAATGTGTGTGTGTATATATATAAATATATACATATATGGTTTGTAGTTTTAGGTTTGCATAGCAAAATATTTGAAATTCCTTCGCCGAACAAATCGATTTTAAAAGAATACTCAAAAACACTGCCCACTCTGGCTGCAACTGGTATTACAGTACCAGCATGAAAAGTGGACATATTTATACATTACAAGACAAAGTTTGGATAAACCTTCTCATTAAGTTAGTTTCTTTATTTCCTTGGCTGTTTACGTTGGAGATTCTCACTGAAGGCATCAAAACTAAACTTTTATAAAAGGAAAATAAAGGAACGGCCAACTTCTTGTATTGAATGTTACTGAATGTATTTGTTCAGTAACATCATAGTGCAAAAGATTCTTATATTAGTACTAAAAAATAATAATAATGTCATGAAGCGGTCCTTTTAGAAAAACTATTTCCTGATGTATTTAATCTTCAGCGGTTCCACCACTTGGTGAAACTGATCATGAAAACCTCCTTCAGTTCCATCATCCTGGAGCCAGGCCTGGTGGACAGCCTGATGAAGACGACTGTCATGTCAAATATCATAAGAGAGACAGCAGCGGGGACCTGAGTGAATATCAGTGCCGTTACCCGACACTGACGCTAAGTGCCCTTTCGGAGAGTTAACCACGAAAATGACCTTCCGTAACGACACGTCAAGATGCCATCTGAGAGGCAGCGCTCATCAAAACCGCAGCAGCCAAATGGTTCCAACCAGAGTTTGGTCTTTGATTAAAGTGTCCATGCATCATCGTCTCATGATGCCCCGCTGCTATTTCGGGCCCGGCCCACCTTCGGATACGGCCCTGGGTGTCATCAATACACGGATCAGTGTGTACCTGTGTGGCCTCGCTCTTTTACACTCCACCGTCCAGATCTGATAACCAAACCGCTACGTGTTTGCCTCGCTGTAATCGCTCTCTCGGCTGGGACTTTATTAATTATCAATAAGCTGGGACGCAATATTTAAGACGAAGGAAACAGTCACTGCGCTTGTACTCACCTCATCCCAGAGGAAAATATTTGTAGTTTTTAACTATACTACGTACATTTATGTTGGTTTAAAGCTGCGGTTCCCAGACCTTTTTTTTGTACCAAGGACCAATCGTCCCGTATCAGTCATGGCTGCAGACCAATTAAAGAAGATTTGCGGATTTATTTGCTTTATCGTCACAATAACACAAGAATGTGTATTGTAACCAGGGGTTTGTAACTGGTTCAAGGGACGAAAACTGAAAATATTTTAGCATTTTGCTTCAACTAAACCAGAAACTTTTTGGGGGGTTTTTTTATTTTTTGAACAGGAATGTTTATTAATACCTGTTGTATTTGGTTCCTGTGTAGTCCACAAACAGTGTCATTCACTCCTAAAATGTTCCATTAATTATATTTTTTGTTCTAACTTGTTCAGGAACTTTACTGTTTTGGTGGAACCCTATACCAGAAACATTTTAAATAGTATTTCTGTTCTGAAGTGCTAGCAAAAAATTCTGGCTCAAAGCCCTGATTAACATAGACTTTAAGGGGATGAGTGACTTTGATCATAGGCTTCAAAGGGTTTTTAATGAAATAAAACAATTTTTAAAGGGTTACCATTATATTTTTTTCTGTCCCAGAACAAAATATAAAAGTTTCCAGTTTCCATTTTGTTCCTTGAATGGGGTGAAGGCAGACGACTCCTCCTCTGAAAGTGCGCTGTTGTGTGAGCTTTGGTTAGTTGTTTTTAGCATGTATGCTAACAGTCTTGCCGTGGCTTATGAGCCACTGAACAAATTTGAAGGTTAGATATATACAGTGTATATATTACTTAGCAGTAGGATCCCAACTGTTGGGTTGTGGACCAGTCGTGGTCATGTTGGTCAATTGTGCTGAGGCTAAAACCTGAGTAAATGCTTTTTTTAGTAAAACACAATGCTGATATGCATGCAGGAATTGAGAAAAGGCACCAACATCATCAACTCTCCCTTCCTCTCTATAGCGTCAGCGCCACCTTGTGGAAGAGTATATAATTGTTTGTATTGTCATTGTCAAATACATGAACAAAGTTATAACCAGTTTTTGTGCCAGTTGCTATAATGCCGAAGTGAGATTTGATAGAATTTTAGTCTCCTCTCCACCCTTTACGGTGCCGTAAAGGGTGTAATGGGTGGAGCCCATGGCAACAAATAGGATCTTCAGATTATTGCAGTATCAAAGCCCATGTGTGGGTACTCCATTCTACTTTAGAACTCTGGTTTGTGGTTGTCTCTAACAGAAGGATCAGAGTCAGGACATCAGTCAGGAAATTCCCGGCTCACTGGTTCCACATTTCATAAACACCCAAAGTATTTTCAAGGGCAGTCGGAAATTAACTCCAACTGTCAGAACTATATCAAGGTCCAGAGCAGGCTGAAGTGCAAATCTTTTTTTTTTTTTTTTTTTTTTTTTTTTTTACATCAGTCGTTCTAAGAAGTGTATTAATGTTGAGAGACTGATGTGTCCGCGCTCGGCTACAGCGTGTAATTCCTGTGACAGCCTGTTGTCCTTGTGTAAGAGGTTGAATCCCTCTGTCGAGCAGAACCAGTGTGTCAACACGATGAGGACGATAAATATATGTCGGCTCTGGAAGTGTATATTTACATGTATTTATAGAGTAAGTATTAATAAAATTCAGTTGGATTCAAACAACAGTGGTTCAGGTTTCCAAATATTGGGTCCACTGTTGATCTTGGGTCAACACTTTATAGCAGGCATGGGCAAACTAAGGCCCGTGGGGCCAGATGCGGCCCGTTGATCTTTTTACTGCTGCCCGCAAACCTTGTCCATATCAAATAACTTATTTATACTAATATTATACTTCTGTCTTTTCCCTGCAATGCCAGTGTTTCCCCAGTAGATGACGCCATAAAGGCTATTAGAGATTTAGTGTTATATGTTTTATACATGATTTTTACCCACCATTTATCTAAGTTCAAACCAATGCTGCATCTTAATGGTCTTGACTTGGCCGCCTGGTCAATTTTGGGACACATTGTGGCCCACGACTCAAAAGTTTGCCCACACCTGTTTTATAGTATTATTTTTTTGTATTTCACTATGTATCGTGGTGTGTACTATTGGGCACAATCTTAGAATCAGTAGTTTATCTCCTCTTTAACATATGTCTTAGAATTGTTTTGACTCACGCTAGCAGGGACAGTGCTAGGGTCTCTTGGGGCTCCAGGCAAGATATTTCTGGAGCCCCCTGTCTATCAGTGCCTGCAGCCAAAAAATGTTTTGGATGGGGCCCCCTAGTGGCTGGTAACTGCCTGGCTTGACTTTCCTTGAGCACTACCCCTGTGTACCAGTAAATATTTACGTTGCTAAACTACTTTGCTACAGAATGTTCTCCGCTACTCGATGAAACACAAACCTACACAGGCCAATGTCTTAACAGAGGTGATCCGTCTGGTCTGTCATTTCTACCATACTGCCCCCTGTTGTTGGCCTGTTTATTGCTCCATATCTAATCAGTTTGTGAGGCAGGTTGATTTAGAAATCGGAGGTAAACCGGCAGGATTTCAAACATGTTTCAGTTTCGTCCAATGATAGCGAGACAGTGGGGCGGCGATCGTTGTTTGTCTTACGACTGAGCCGCACTTTGTACCACATCACCAAATAGCGCCACGACTGAAAAATGGTGGCAAAATTGGACAGTGCATGCCTAGGACTTGGGTCTGCAAGGCAAGGTTGGTCTGAGCATAGCACCACCCACAGGAAGGTTCATAATATTAATGAACTGTACGCACTGAAGCAGAAGTATCGAAAGACGACTAGTGTTGATTTTTTTTTCTTCAGTATTTATGATGACCAACGTGATCCCCAGATCATATGAGTCTGAGTGCCCTGATCTAGTCTGATGTTTCATAAGAACCTCAGATAAAAGCCCCTGGTGTGGCATTAATAGACCTGAAGTCACGTTGTCAACCACTAGGGGCAGAAAGTTTGGGTTAAACCTTTTGCATTTTTCAGCCATTTGTCATAACAAAGTTTTCATAAAAGCTGGTTGACGTTCTTCACAGGAGCTGGAGTTCAGCACCCAGGAAATTGCTCCTCAATACTTTTGCTGTAGGAACAGGGCCATTATTTAGTTTTTCAAGAACAGACCTGGAAACCTTGAGAGACTCATTTAAACGGATTCCTGAGAAATGCTGTTTTTGTCTGTTTTTTTTTTCTGCAGCCATAAAGGAACAGAAATGCGTTGAGGTCTCAGCTCAGTGTTGACTAAAGTGTCTCTGCCACTGTATTATGACTGTTAGTCATTTCAAACTTACACCGGAGCCAGTTTCCCTTTAAAGAATGAAAACAAAGAGCTGCTTTAGAAGTCACCCAGGAGCACAGGGATAAAAATACATTACACTGGAGGTAGCGCGCCATTTATCACCATTATTAAACAAACAGTCGACTCCGGGCCGGCGACAGCTCTACTCTCTCCACACATTTTCTATCCCTTCTTACCTTTCGTCCATGACAGGCAAAAGCAGCTGGGGAACTTTTTTTGGGGGGGACGGTGAAATATTAGAGAACATTAGGTTTTAAAGTCAGAACTCTACCCCAGCAGTGGTGGTGGTGGTGGCGAGGACGGGAGGGGGTGTCTTAATAATTTATAAAGGGGAAGTCAGAAGTAATACCATTAAAAAAAACCTACTTCTCCATATACAGAACACACGGATGCCCTAAAATCAACGCAATGGTTCCCAAACATTTTCACCCTCCTGGCCCACGTCCGATATTATCGTATTTCCACGACTATAAGGCGCACATAAAAGTCTTAGATTTTCGTCAAAATGTGTGGCGCGGCCTATAGTGCAGTGCACCCTGTGTGTGTTGTTGTTGTAAGGCGTAGTAGAGGACACCATGAGAACCTTAAAGGGGGAAGTGTGGGCGTTGTTTTGCTCCTGCTCTAGTTTTAAATACGCACAATTGTATGATTGTGTGTGTGTTGTTGTTGTAAAGTGGACGTAGTAGAGGACACCATGAGAACCTTAAAGGGGGAAGTGTGGTCGTGGATTGTATATAAAACCCGTGCCCTATGGTCAGGTGCGCCTTATGTGTGTGTTAAATATAGTAAAGGAACACATAACTGAGACAACGTCTTTTAGTACGTTGCGCCTTATGGTCGTGAAAATACGGTAACTTTTGCCGATGTACGATTTTGCCGATATTGTCCAAATACTTAATTTTCTGATTCCAATATCGACCAATACCAATATACTTTTTTTGCTCGCAAAACTGTGGTGAACTATGTGTGATTCTCATTATTGTAAGAAAAAACGATAACGATCTCATTGATATCACTTAATCGGATTGCTGATATTATTGGACATGAGATGTTGCGTCCCCAAAAATTGCTGATTATGTTGCCAATGTTGTCCAAACACGTTTTCCAATCCTGATATCGACCGATACCAATATATGACACCTTTTCCCCACAAACTGGGGTAAACGTCTTCGAACCTTTTCCAGTAAATAATTCCAGTAATTCCAGTAAATTTGGGAAAACTTAGGCATTGTTTTAGCGGATCTTCATAATTGAAAGAAAAACCGATATTGATCTTAGTGATGTCACGTCATTTTTCTAATACTGTGCCGATAATATTGGCCAAATTGTATTATTGTGTATTTGGGATTTTTGAGTTTGCATTGAAAACTATCTCTGCACCATATTTTCTGTCCTAAAATTTTTTAATTTTTAAATCTTTGGCATCTATTTTTGTATAATAATCAGATTGTATTATATAAATCTCTAACAATTCTTTTGAAATTTTTGTCCACACACTTAATTTCTGGATACTGATATCAACCAATGCCAATATATGTTGCTGTTTTCCAGCAAAAACTGAGGTTAAGATCTCAGGATCCTTGGCATATTGGCAAAATCCAGATATTGTGTTATCAAATTTACATTATCCGAGGAAAATCAAAGAATTCCTGACCATTGGATGGACATGCTGTGCCTGAAGAGTGTGTCTGCAGCCTCTGCTGAGTGAATGTCAGGTCTCCAGAGCTATACACCTGTTCACTCTGCTCTGTTACACCAATACAACAGCCTACTGCAAAGAGTTCATCGAACTGAGCAACGCGCTGTGCTTTTACTCTGAAAATCCTTTTGTTTTGGCAGAGAAACTGTGTGAATTCTCATCAGTAATTTACCAAGAGACTGAAACTAAGAAAACATTTATCGCTTGAGTTGCAGAGCCTCCGTCTAAATCTTCCTAAATGAGAAGATAACATAATAAAAACAAGTGCAGGGTTGGACGTGTTTCCACTCTGCTGCTCATTGGTCGGTTTGAACCCAAATGGGTGTTTTTTTGCACTTTCTTAGTGTAACTCAAAACTCTTCTCCTCGAGGAAACAAAAAATCTCTTTTTTACGTCATTTAGTCAACGTGACAGAAAATCCAGCCGAACTTTTAACTCCAGGTTCTACTCAGGTGCCTAGACGTGAGGTGCCTGTAGCACGAAGGAAGTCTTTTTTTAGGAGTGGTAATGAAACGTCAGGAGATGACAGCAGAAGACTTGACAGGCCGGTATAACTCTTTAATTAGCCTCGGCGTCACCTCTGGTATAGCCGCTCACTAATTATCCTCTCTGGATACCGCGTTGTCGCCTCCTTGCCACCAGGGACTAAATGGATGACACCAGTGGAAATTTGTAAGGAATTTTACTGCAGACATTTGATGACAAATCTGAAACAGGGTGAAAATCAGTTTTTTCATCTCTTTTTCCACCTCATCATCCATCTCCTCTTTGTCTCCTACCTGGTGGCTCCATCTCTAGGATCATTCCTCTACCAATGTATCCACTGTCCCTCCTCTGGACATGTCCAAACCATCTCAATCTGGGTTCTCTAGCTTTTTCTCCAAACCTTCTTGTCTGTGTTGTCCCTCTAATCACCTCATTCCTGATCCTGTCCATCCTGTCCACCCAAGAGGACCACGGCAGAGAGGTTGGAAATCACTGCTTTAGGCTATTTTGGAAACGTGTACTTCCTGTTGCAACGTTAACCCATGACACCATTTTTCACATTATGTACTGTAGTACAGTTAGAACACAACACTCAAACATTACTAACTCCAGTATTGCAGGACTGTGCAATAGCAAATCTGCGAGTGTAGTCGTACTTCCGTCCATCCGTTTGCATATGCTTAGCCCAGTGGTTCTTAACCTTGTTGGAGCTACCGAACCCCACCAGTTTCATGTTCACATTCACCGAACCCTACTTTAGAAGGGTGAGTCGGTGTCTTGACCTCAGCTGTGTTTTGATCTCCAGCAGAGGCTCCATCAAACCCCTGAGACCGACCCACCGAACCCCTGGGGTTCGATCCAACCCAGGTTAAGAACTACTGGCTTAGCCATGACTGGGTTGCAGGTGCAGTAGTCTCCACAACTGCCACCCAAATCACATTGAACCATAGTGTGAGCCTTCCTATAGTTGGTGATCCCACTGGAGGTCAACTGCCCTAACCGGAATTAGAACTTGCCCATTAGGTGAACCTTGGAGTTTTACACCAAAGACAGAGACATTGTCCAGTATCTCTATAGGAGAGTCAAGCTCCCAATCTACATTCCTTCTCTCCCCTATGGTCATGAACTTTGGGTCATGACTGAAAGAACGCGATCCCTGATACAGGCGGCTAAAATGAGCTTTCTCCGTAGGGTGGCACGGTCCTCCCTTAGAGATAAGGTGAGGAGCTCTGTCACCTGGAAGGAGCTCAGAGTAGAGCAACTGCTCCTTCACATCGCAAGGAGTCAGTTGAGATGGGTCGTGGGTCATGTCCCACTGGGAAGAAGAAGACTTAGGACACACTGGAGCACCTTTGTTGCCCGGTTGGCCTGGGAACGCCTTAAGATCCTCCCAGATGAGCTGGAGGAAGTTTCTAGGGAGATAGAAGTCTGCGTATCCCTCCTCCGAATGCTAACCCCACAACACGGATGAATGTGTATAGGTAAACATATAGATAATATTTATATATGTGTACACATATAGGAGGCAGTAGTGACCTAAGTGGGAAGTGGAGTTGTGTCAGCTAGGTTTCAGGCTCCAATCGAATTCATTTACTCAGGTTAAGACCTGGTCCTGTTTAGATGAACACATCCCTGACATACCAACAGATATTGAAGAAAGAGAACCTTTTCAACTTTTCTTGTCATCTGCTGCCCACTGGTGGACAAGTATTTAAATGTTCATTCTCCCATAAATAATCAATATGCATTTTTGTCGTAACTACACAAGAGTTTTCAGACCAATTGACTACAAATGGACAATTTTCGACTTGTATGTGGCCAAGCGGTTGAGGAAGTGGACTTTGGTCTGCAAGGCTTCAGGTTCGAACCCCGCAGCTGCCAGGTTGCCACTCTGAGCATAGCACTGATCCAAGTAAGGTCCACAGGAAGGCTCGCAATATGGTGCAGTGTGATTTGGGTGATCCGTCGTGGAGACCAGATAATAGATAAGAGGATGAAGATGAATGAATGTGTTAGACGTACATCTACTTATGTCTATAAATATATATCTCAACCTCAAAAAAAGAAAAAAAATGATCAAATAATTCTGTCTGCTCTGGATTTATCTGATGAATTTGATGAAGAAATGAGCGGAAGAGCTTCAGGCAGGAGAAGCTGTAACCCTGCCACCTTGGCTCACGCTGAATGAGGATCAGTGTGAGGAGAACAATCAGGGCAAGGGGGCGCCAGAGGTGTAGAGATTTAATTACACACAGCGATTAACACAGGTAGGAGAGCTCTTAAAATTAAATTGCATTTTTGTTGTTGTTGTTGTTGTTGTTGTTACTCTGGTCCTTCTGCTGTTTAACACCACAGCTGAAGTTATTTGAGCCTCGACCCTCGTGAGGCTGATAATCCAGGCTATGTGACGGGCTAATTTGTGCTATTAGATTGCTCTCATTGGGTGGATGGGGCCCGCTTTGAACGCCAGTGATATGAAAAGGCTGCGTCGCCTCAGTGGTCACATTGACTGTATGTATTGTGACGGTTCTGGGCTGGGGGTGTGAGGCGGGGGTGCAGAAGAAGCAGGGAGGGGGAGGAGAGGGGTGACTGTCTCCAAGACCATATTCCCACAGTCATGTTTAATCTTCTCACAACGGAAGGAGGGCAAGAAATGAAGGATCCAGCCCAGAGTACTGGAATAGAACTGTTTGGAATATCTTATGGAGACTTTAGGGACCTCTACAGGACAGACGTGGAAATTGGACCAGACGAAAAAGAAATCTTAGGAATGTGTTTGATGTGCGTCTAAGGGTGTAACGCAATATTTTGTTTCACAATATCGTATCAAGGAGGTAGAGGACGACCACAGAGGAGATTGATGGATGCAGTGAGGGAGGACATGGAGGTAGTTGGAGTCAGAGTAGAAGATGGAGAGAAGAGGAGGAGATGGAAAAGGATGATTTGCTGTGGCAACACCACGAAAACAGAAGTAGAAGAAGGAGAATATCATCATATCGATATTCTTCAGCACAGTATGTGTTGGTTCATATTGTTTGTCTACAATGATGACAGTTTCGCTACTTCTTCTCCTTCTTTGGACTTTAACTATCCACCAATCTCCTCTTTGTCTCCTACCTGGTAGCTCCATCTCAAGGATCACTCTTCTACCAATGTATCCACTGTCCCTCCTCTGAACATGTCCAAACCATCTCAATCTGTCTTCTCTAACTTTTTCTCCAAACCGTCCTGTCCGTGTTGTCCCTCTCATCACCTCAGTCCTGATCCTGTCCATCCTTGTCTCTCCTAAAGAGAATCTCAGCATCTTTAACTCCTCCACCTCCAGCTCTATCTCTTGTCTTCTACCTATTCCTAGTGTCTCTAATCCATCCATCATGGCTGGTCTCAAAACTGTCCTGTAAACCTCTCCCTTCACCTTAGCTGACTCTCTTCTATCACAGATCAATTGCAAAAAAAAAAATAAAATATATATATATATATATATATATATATTACCCCTTCCTTATATTATCGCAATATAACGTATAGTGATTCGTATCACATCACCAGATTATTACCCTTGTTAAACCCTGACATACTGTAACATACAGTGTTGAGGCAGCTCCCGCCCCCAACTGTAGAGTGTCACCCGTGCCTGGTCAACTCCCTGCCCTGACCACCGGGTGTCAGGGGTTAGGGGAAGTAATTAAAGGCAATAGAGAAACGAAGGATTAGTTGAAATTAATCCGCAACTTTTCCCATTTTCTTGCAGAAACTGTTGAAATGGAAATGTAACAGAGCGTGGCAGAACTAATGGCCTGGCTCTGGTCCCAGGGAAATGAGAAGGTCTGATGGATCTGCAGGCCTGGCTCAGATGGCTGGGCCAGATTTCATGTGGATTTAAGTGATTAAGGAACACGACGCAGCAACGCTCCTTTGTCAGCGACAATGTAAGATGTGACACAGGAAATGACAAAGGAAGGAAAAAACAAGTTTCAGTGATGACGATTTTCTTACTTTAAATTCACAAATCCATCAAATTCTTCATCTTCAGTATCAGGGTCAGTTTGGTTGATGTTACTGTCACACCATAACATTACACTGAAGCCCAGTACAGTATTACTTCTCTGTGTCTAAACCAGTCATGCAGCAACCTAAGGCTCGGGGGCCAGATGTGCCCCATTGAGTTTCTTAATGTGGCCTGCAAACCTTGTCCAAACTACCTCATTTATTTGTGTTATTAGTGGTGGGTGCTCTGGTGGCCTAAAATATATTTTTTCATAAATATTATAAATAAAAATGTATTATGTATTTTTTATTAATATAAAAAGGGTTTTAAAAAGTTGGATAAAATATTTTATCCAATCAAAAAAAATATTTCAGCTGGCTTGTGTCGTCAGGTTCCATTAAAGTTGCCAGAGCCAAAAATGAAGGCTCTGTCCACTGTTAGTGAATGGACACAACCTGTTCAGTTTAGAGCGCTTAGACCAATCATCCCCAAGATTGCAATCTCAGGGCCTTCTAGCTGGCCCCACGCAGAACATGTAGGTGTCCCGTGATTGGATAAGTTCTCCCGGGATTCTGACAATGTCATCTTGCAACATATTGAATCTGAACTATGAGATGCTGGTCCACAGGTCCATATGCAGTGGACCAGCGGCGTCTTGTCATAATCAATCATCAGTCACACTGGACCTGTCTCTCTGTCCAAAGTGAGTTTTTATGCCTAAGATTAACGATTAGCCATTAATCCTAATCCCAACCCGAGGATTTAGAGCAATCACTGACAGATTTACATTCCGACGGCGGACGTGATCAATTTGGTCAATTTGCAGGAGCAGTGAGTGAAGGTTTCAACTGCTGATTGATTGATTCATCAGGTCTGTTGTAGGTTTTCATCACGTCGCCCTGAGGATTCAGACGTCGCCGCTGTAATAACTGCGGCCGTGACGCTACACTTCCCCACCGTTTACACACTTTATTGGATCATTATTGGACGATATGTGAGGTCTGGATGTAACAGCACGTAATGTGATCATGTGATCAGGCGGAGGAACTGATCGTCCCGCCAGACTTTATTACGTCTTGGAGGAAGGATTTATTGTTCTTCCCCGGGTTATTGCATCATTTATCAAATGATAATGGGACATCAGTGAGGTGTGTGTGTGTGTTCACGTCTGTGTGTGTGTGTGTGTTTTCAACAATTGTTACAAATGTTTCATTCATCTCCTTAACGTCTGAAAACAAACGCGCTCATTCACATAAGTTTCCTCGTCTGTATCTACAGATGTTTGGTTGGTTTCTCTCTCAGATCTAAATATTCCCCATGATAATCCAAAAGTCAAATAATCCAGACTAGGAAAGGCTGAGTTGACTTTTCTTCAAATTCTAAGGACCAATTATTTATTGTTTTCAGATCTTCCTTGTCTTTGTTATTCACAAAACTGGTGTTTTCTAAATCTAATAATCTACATTAATCCACTGTCCCCAACTCTATCAGCAGTGTCCTTCAAACAATGGTCTTGTCTTTGAATGCAGAACTCTTGGTCGCCAGGTGGTGGAGCACTTTTAAAGGCTTCATCTTTTCATTAGAGATTCACTTGCCGTGAATCTGATTTTGACTCCTCAAGAAACCACATATCCCTAGTGGCGCCACCTGTGTCTGCCAGCGTCAACTGCAAAGGTTCCTACTTGTAGGACTCATAGAGAAAGGAAAGAAAACTCCTTGTCTATCTAGTGAAGCATCTATCGACTGATCGACCAATCTTTCCATCTATAAGGGATCGATCTCTGTATCGATCTCTCGATTGATCAATCTAACGCTCTCTGATCCACAATTGGATCTATTGGTTGATTGATACATTGATCAACCTTTCAATCTATCTATCAGCCTTTAAACTATCCATAAATTGATTGATCTATAAATCAAAGGATCTATAGATCTATGGATCATCCTTCCGATCTATCTATTGATCTGTCTATCGATCAACCATTCTATCTATCTATCTATCTATCTATCTATCTATCTATCTATCTATCTATCTATCTATCTATCTATCTATCTATCTATCTATCTATCTATCTATCTATCTATCTAGCTTTCTGGCAATCAATCTTCATATCGTTCCTATGATCTATTGAATGATCCATTAATCAACCTTTTGAACTTTTGATCTATCTATTAATCTTTTGATCTATCGACCAATCTTTTGATCTATCGATTCATCATTTGATCTATCTATCAATGTAATGATCTTTTGATCTATGGATCAACCTTCCTGTCAGTCAATCTTCATATTGTTCCTATGATCTATTGATCTATGAATCAACCATTTGAACTTTTGATCTATCTATCAATCTTTTGATCTATAGATCTTTGAACCAAACTTTCAATCGATTTATTGAAGAAGAAGACCTACGTCCACTGAGAAGGTATTGGATGTAGGTAAGACTGTCACCATCTCCTCACCTTTCAAGCGTCAGTCACAGACAATCGCAGCCAAGAAAATTTGTCAATTTGGCAGAATTTTTCAAAATAAAATGTTCAAAATCACATGATAAATAAAACAGAAGAATTGCACGTCATTTCAAGGACTGAAGGGTCAACACCTGGTTCTGATTTTCCACATGTGACTGTTCCACTGCAGCTATCATTGACCAATTCCAGCCAATCTAACCAGATCGCCGTATCCCACGGCGTTCGTGTGGCCTTATTCTGGCAAAAGCTGTCGGTTAGAAACCACCCACTTCCACGCGCCCACATTATGAGGGGACCTGGAATCAAAGCAGAGGGTGGGGACTGCACGCGCTCATGCCATCTGAAGCTGCCACTTCGCCGAGCTGCGATCGACTGCGACATGTGCCGCCGGATAATTGGGCACCGTGCTGACTTGCGGCACGGTGGTGCCGTCTCCTGGAGCTCATTAGGATCACTCAGAAGTTCTGCTTTAAAAGCTGCGCCGCCGCACGCCCCTCTACACATTGTGGAGCGGATGACTGCGGTCTGTGGAAGACCTGACAGTCTTTAATGTACAGTCTGACGGAGTGTTTGAACAGGTAAATGACAGCGTTCCTGATAAAGTCCAGCGCTCACATTCCGACTTCACTCAAATCCACAAATGATGCAGTTGTGATGGTGTGAACCATATGAAGATGATGGCTGGAAGCAACCATGTTGTAATGATTCATTATGTTCCTAATGGATGGTTTTAAGGAACCAAAACCGACAGATGCATCAATGCTGTTCGCACTGCGTACTGTAACGGAACGTAAATTATTTCAAATTGGTGGAAACGTGGATTGAAAAGCAGCAGATTTCTGCCTCTAACGTTCATGATATTTTTTATTTTTTAATGACTGCGTGGAGTCCAAGCTGCACAGATGGACTTATCTGAGGTCCAACTGTTTTTTTCTCCCTGTAGGTGTTACCAGTAGAGGCAACGGCGTGCTATCTCAGACATGCTATATAAAGAAAATCTCATCTAAGGCTCTGATGGGCCCACAATCCCGAATGGTTCTCCCAAATGATGTCAGATGTTGACGTCTGGCCTGGTTTTTCCTGGTGTTAATCCCAGGAAATGGAAAAATAGAGCTTAAACTGAGGTTGGAATTTTGGCATCATACTTCAAAGTTCCTCCTCGGGTACTACTGTCACCAGTTGTATGGACGGTTTCGGAATGGGCCGACTTTCAGCATGAATATATCTTACCGTATGTATCGTTTTTGAGTCGTTTTGTGTATGTAAGCTAACACTCACACACGCCAAAGCTAACATGTTGTTACCTTGTGAGTACTTTACAACAATGCTTTACAAATGATGAAGGTTACAGAGATAAAGTTTTTTGGAGAAAATTCTTCTCTCATCTGGGACGTTTTTCCAGTTCTGTCAGTGGGGAGTAACAGTTCTATCCTGTGAGTGAGGACAAAGGGATGTTTCAGGATTTTTACCAGGTGTTGGGTTGATATTGATGAGTCGCCATAGTTTTCTTCTTGAGACCACAAAAATGGCTTTTTTTTAGTCCTCTCTCAAACCATGTGTCTTCCCGACTAAAATTGAAAAATTTAAGGAGGGCTAACAGAGGAGTTAGCCCTCCTCTGTTGGGCCATGCGCCTGTTTAGCAACTGCTTGGTCTACTCCTCACTACACTTAGCGGCATAAAGCACATTGTCCAGCTTTTGTCTTGTCTGTCTCAGGACATTACCTGGTTTTAAATGCAGGTGAATCTGGTGCTGATTGTGCTGATTTACAAATGATGTTTGGAGTCATTTATGATAATGACATTGATTATGGGAGCGACAGAGTGAAGTCTTGTCCGATCCCAACATGTTGTACCTAAGATCAGTGTCTTCATCAGATGAGTGTCTTCTACAGTACTCTTCCACCTGGAGTCAAACAGGTCTCTGTGTTGATTCACTGTTGTCAAGCGGCAGCACTTCAGTGTTTCTTCTCTTTTGGGAGGACATTAAATTTTATCTGTGTTGTTGAGACGTTTATTCCAGCCTGTAGCAGTGGCACCAGGAAAGCCGGAGTAATTCCTTACTCTCCATCAAGCAGTGACAGTCGAGTCGTTCTTCTATGAAATTAGTTTCTATCTATCTGTCTGTTCATCTACTTGTCTCTATGTCTGTCTGTCAATCTATCCAAAAAATCTGTGACAAAAAAAGGTTTTAAATACAATTCCTTAGAAAAGATGGGGGGTTTTATCTGTCTGTCTGTCTGTCTGTCTGTCTGTCTGTCTGTCTGTCTATCTGTCTATCTATCTATCTATCTATCTATCTATCTATCTATCTATCTATCTATCTATCTATCTATGAAGAGGCCACTCTTGGTCCACGAACCTCTGTTTTTCCCACAACTACATGTTAATTTTCCCATCTGTTATACCTGTTCATCAGAACGCTGTAGTTGTTCAGTAAAGTAGAAAGATGGAAAACAACTGTTGTACTACAGTGGTATTACAGTATTCCTGATGTCCCCAGCCGTGTCCTTTAGCTGATCCGAGTCTGTAGCCCTGTGTTAACCGGAGCTTCGTCTTCGATCTCTGAACCGTCTCTTAATTGTGACATTAGTCCGTGATAATGTTCCCTCTTCACAGCCTGTCAATCACATCTGTTTGATTGACAGGTGGGTCAGTTTCTGACCGCCCTCTGACAGCTGCTGTCAGATCAGCTGAGGAGCCCAGATGTCAGACCTTCTCTCTTCTACAGTTTATGGTCAGGAGGAGTCGATTCTAAAGAGTTTCTGTCCTCGGACTCTTCTCCTCCTCTTCCTCCTCCTCCCTTCTTCCTTTTCTTCTTCAAAATGAGCAGCAACCATGTGACAAGGCGTCACTGTCATTCAGATTCAACTGCACGGTTGCCAGTATCAGTGGACGACAAAGTTATGCAGCCACAGAGAGCGAGGGACAGAGAGCGAGGTAGGAAATCAATACGGTGACAGTCCCACACTCGCCCTGACTGTCGTCAAGTTGCTTCAGTCAGTTGCCTTTGGCAGCTGCTCTGAGAGGGTAGTAAAAATGGAACGACGACAAAGTGTGGCCCCGGCGCTGCCGTCAGATGATGCTAATTTTGAACTTTCAAAGAGCGGTTGTAACCTGGGAGAATGGCTCTCACGTCGACGCACATCGTCACTAAACACACACACACACAGGCTCAGAGGCGGCAGAAACACCTGCACAGACACACACTCAGTTTGGGCTAATGTGGCTAAAGCCTTGGACAAAGATTGCACTTTCAGAGGAGGAGTCTCCGGTGTCTCCTCCTCTGAAAGTGCTCATTCGTTCAGTCTGCAGCAGTAGCTCTGCACATCTGCACCAAGGCTGTTCGTTCAGGTGTTAACCAGAGAGACAGCGCCACCCACAGGAACTTTCTGAGTGTGTTTCGACCCCACACTATTTGCTCCGTGCCGCCATTGCTCCAGGACTCATAAAGATTTCCACTAACACCAACTAAACAGTTCATAGAGAGGGAACTGACTGGACGACAAACGCTGAGAAAGTGAGACAGAGGCTCGAGGCTGACCGGGGATCAGGTCATGTCACTCCTTTCTCGTACCTCAGTTAGAATAGAAATGCCTGCTCATAGGAGCTCACTGACCTGCAACATTTTTACCGACCTACGAGGAAAGTGCCTCTCAACCTGATCCCAGATCAGTCCCCACCCTCCACCCTCTGTATCACTCTTACAGCATCTGTCATTGGCTGTGAACTCTCTCTGAACCCTTGCCTTAGACTCGGAGTCAATCATAATTAGTCCTGGGGCATTGGAATTTTCTAAAGATAATAACAAGCAAGAGCACCCGTCTCCAGTAGAGGGCAGTAAGGTGTTGGAGAAAGGGAAGGATTGGGTTTAAGAAAATACTGATTCATGGAAATCCAATTAATTTTAATTATCCTGCAGTACCCTTGCTCACCAGTGTGTTATGTGTACCTATTTTGAGAGATGCTTTATTTGTGAAGTCGTATTTGGCAGGTTTGCAAATGATATTCTGAAGATTGAGTGTTTTCTCACAACGTACAGCTGCAATATATGTTCTGAACCAATGGCATTTCGTACTTTAGGGAAATCTCTCCAGTAGAGGGCAGTAGTGTCTCGCAAAAACAAAGGGCAGGGTGAAGGAGAAGTTACCCCCATTACATAGTTGTTTTTCATGGGGAAAATGCAATCGAGATACAAACAGGTCAACTAATGCCAGTTGCTATGGTCTGGATCTTTGATTCCCTGTCTGTACAAGCCATTGTATGAGTTGCTGCCATCTAGTGACTGGAGGCTGGTTATTATTCAAGTATCACAGCAGAGGCAAATTTCTCTCCCTGTGGGATTTTGTACCTGAAGTCTCTCTCAGGACTCTGCGGCAGCTCACTGCGTACTCAAGTGGGGCCCGCCCCACAATTTAAGCAGCACTGGTTCAGGAAAAAGTAGTGATTTGTCTGGAGATTGAGGTAAAATCAAGTTAAAACGGCCCTAATTAAAGAAGTCTGCCTCTTCACATAACGCTGGTAAACGGTGCTCCATGCTGCCGGAGGACAATAAACGTCTGATTGCGACTATTAGCACACTCCAGGTTTGTAATTAGCCATCGGTTCCTTAAGCTCCAGTCGGTAATTGGTTCTTTCGCTGCTCTGGACTTGTTAATGTTGAGAAAGTGAAGAGTTGGTTTGCGTTAGAGGAGGAACCGTTGCCGCACCAGTGAGCAGTGACGGCTGGGATGAAGACAGCTGACGGGATCACCGTGTCCTCCGTCTCTCAACCTCTCACGTAGTGTGGCATCATCTGTAACTGATAAACATGGCATCTAACATTAGCAGAGAGCCGCTAATATCTCAACGCCGCCTGCCAAGAAGAGACATCTGCCGCCGCAGATAAATAAACCAAATCTGTACCATGTGATAATGAACTTTAACTTAAACGACACCAGGCGGTGCTGGAAGCTAATATGCTAATCAAACTTTCTGGACAATAACAACTTCAATCTCAGAGTGAATTTATTACAACTCAGTGGATTCTGCTTGAAAATACAGATGAAGCAACCTCCTGCTATCAACAGGAATGATCAGGTTTTTAGCAGCAGCCACCCCTACTGGCAGTTTGCTGGAAGTAACTCTTCCTTTAACTCGAGAATAACAAATTAGTGAAACTGTGTAGTTCTTTCTTATTTTTTTATGTAACAAAATTAAAATCTCAAATAATCATAAGGACCGAAATTGCCAATTTTGAATGGCTGTTACGACTGCCAAAATGGCGCCTCTTGTGGCAGCTTGTGTCCATCACAAAAATATTACAAATTTTATGATGAACAAGTGACTTTTTTATGTGTTGCAGTACCCTTGCAGGCCACTAGGGATAGCACACCCGTGTTGAGAGATGCTGTCTTTTTGTGGGTACCTAATGTGTTATAGTAGAATAGTACGGAAAATAAATATCCCAGGTTTTGACAGTCAGACAAAGACGATGTTTCGAGCTGAAGAAAACAAAGCGGTTTTGTAGAATTCACGCTGCGACTAAAGAACGAAGAGAGCGGACGAGTTATTTAGATCCCTGATTTATCAATAAATGCATTATTCCTTCTCTGCCCCACTGCACAAACAGCAAACTCATTAGCGTTGTTTTTTTGGACACTAACGCGAACAGTGATAATGCGCGCATATAACGTACGATCACGACAAATCAAATTTGCTTTGATTTCCGTGAACAACAGCCGTCTCCTGAGCCCTGCAGCCAGCGGAGGGAAACGGCTCCATGAGTTTGAAATTAATAGGATGGCCGCAGCTATTTCCTGACTCGGCCTCCTCCCGGGATCCTGCAGCTCGCTCCTTTTTCTTTTTTTTTCTTTTTCTTGCGGTCCACTCATCCTGTCACTAATGCCCGACTCGCTGTAACCCTTATCTCCACACTAACTACAAGGCCTGATAGGGCTCTGTGTGTAAGCAATTAAAATGGCTTACTTCCAGATAAGTGGGGAAGAGAAGTCGCACTGAAAGCCACAGGCTCTGAGCGTCGGGTCGTCGGGTTACACTCCCTGGGTCGGTTGGCCGGGGAGTGGAGAGTGAGGCGGGGCAGGGAGGGGGGCAGCATTAACACAGAACAAGACATATATTAAAATATATCATATATATAAATATATCAATATATGTATTTAAATATATATATACATATATATTTGGGATATATGTATTTATATTTATATAATTACATACAATTCTTTTTTGAATTTTATAATAATTAAATCTAAACTAAAAGCATTATTTTTACTATTAAATTCTGTAATTTTATTTCAAATAATGTAAATTTAAATATACTATATATGTATATCTTAGCTAAATGTGGTTATATGTGTATTCATATATACATATATACATATATTCTTATGTACAATATATAAGCGTGTGCAAATATAAAGGCAAATATGGCTATATATGCATTTACACATATAATTAAATTATTTTTATATTTTGTAATGATGGGATAAAAACTCAAAAACTAAATTGCCAATTTTTTTTATTTTTTATGAGGAACCATAATATTAATCATTGTATATATTATATATATTAGAATCTAAATATTTAAATGTACTTCTTCTTCTTTTTCTTTCGGCTTATCCCATTTTTCAGGGGTTGCCACAGCAACTTCCATCTCACCCTGTCCTCCGCATCCTCCACTCCAACTATATTATAAACACTATATAAACTATATAAATAACATATATAACTATACGTAACATGAATACGTTATACGTTACATGTTATACGTTTATATAACTATATAAATATTTAAATGTACTTAAAATATGTAATATATAATTTCACTCGATGATAACTATTCGTAATATATTAAAGTCAATGATAATCAAATAATTATTAGTATTTAATTGAGCTAATTGTGCTAAATTTAATTTGTAAAATGTAATCAAATGGAGTGTTGGAAAATCATACGGTGCAGTGTTTAAATAAACCCTAAAATATATATTCAGATTCAGATTTCTTTATATGGTTTTTTTTGTGTAATGAATAAGGAAAGTATTGAGTCAAGGAGAACACAGGCTAGTAGGTGGAACAGACCAGACCGTGACCTTGGCCAGGTCCAGAACCAACTGTAATCAGTTCTGAACTGTGTCACTCCTCGGTACTGTTGTGGTTTTTATACTGCTGAGAGCTGGAGAACAGGATATTGAGTCTCAGATGGGCTGGACTCACATGGACAAAGTTCCACTGCATCAGAGCGCGTGGAGTCTCTGCCGTTGGTTAGTTTTGATGACCACTGGGGGCAGCAGTGGGTCTTTTGACTGTAACAGGATCGTTGGACTGTTGATGAGGGCGGACAGCTTTACCAGGACATCTGCGTTATATTTTAAATATCGTGGTGTAATAGCACACAAACTCTTGCCTCAGCATCTCAAACTTAGCTTCGTTATGGTTAGCCTGGCAGTGGTAAAGACTGTATTGTGATCTTGAGTGTAATGCTAACATGCCAACATCGTGTTAAGCGCAATGGCAGCTCTAGCGAACTAGGAAATTCTGATAAAGCAACATGTGAGGTTCTGAGACGGTGACCTCAGCTCTGGAGGCAAAAAGCAGCGTATATCAGTATCGGACAATGTATTGTTCGGACAATATCGGCAAAATCAGATATCGGCCATAGTTGATCTCCTACAACACTAAAAAATACTGGAGTAATAAACGCCATTAATGTGAGTGTAGACATTGAGCTGTCCATGGTGCTGAACTGTTTGTACCCAGAAATCTGAACAGATGAATCTGAATATATCCATCAATAATTAATTCTGTGAATAGGATCAGTATATTCTCCTGTCGGGTGTATTTATATATGACGTTTTATTCTCATTTCAAATATATTATCAGTTTGGCCTGACGGGGCCGTGGTCGTCAGCACTGACAGAACAATCTCAGTGTAGATGAAGGTCTGTTCCTCCCGTCGTATTTATCAGACCTTTGGCCGTCAGCCAGGATGAAGAATATGTGAAAGGACGAGTGGAGTAAAGTACTGCTGGAGAAGTGGGGAAAAAAAATACATCAGACGGAATGCGATAAAAAAATCCAATCAGAAGAAAGAGGGACAAATTCCGCAGAGAAAGACAAAGGTCAGAGCGAGAAATGTAATGGAGCCGTTTGCTATTATTTTATCATCGCCGCGGAGCTGCTGTTTATTCAGCGACGGCTGAATTTGTTTCCACCCAAAATGAAACAGAGTGGGGAGCTAGCGCAGATCAAATAGAATTTGAAAGCAGGAGAGTGAGTGAGTGAGGGAGGGAGGGAGGGAGGGAGAAAAAAAAAATAAAAAGCTTTTCTGCTTACATCAAACACGGGCACAGCGGGTGCCAATCAGACGGACGCATTTTACAGAAAATTCCAACAGTTTGAGGAGGAGAGAGGAAAAAAAATAAAGGTTTTCGCTGGAGGGCGGCTGGTCGGTCACCTGACCCTTTGTCAAATCTTTGATTTGAACACAAGGAATAAATCTGTGGGCAGTTTACTGTAGCACAAAGGCTGCATCCAACATATTCTAATTCATTAGAGCGGTGACTCAGTGCTGTACTACCAGGCCGTGATGTTTGTCGACTCCAGGCTGTCGTGATGATGAATCCATTCCACTTTAATGAAGAGAGAAGAAATTCTCTGTGACTTTGTTTCATTTTTATTTCATTTCTTGAGACGGAATACGAGGCTTTGATCAGAGCTCCGTGGCACCGGGGATGGATGGGAGTCATGTTTGTAACAGCGAGGTGGAGGAACGCGGGTTCAGACGCTAATGTTTCAGCCATGTACACATTAGTCGGAAAGTTCCCAGATGAATTATCTCATCACCTTTCGGCTTCTCCACTTTTCAGGGGTTGCCACGGTGAATCATCCTTTTCCATCTCCACCTGGTCTCTCCATCCACCTCACTACATCCAGCTATCTATGTATTCATCAGTCTCCTCTTATCTTCATCAATCACCTGGTAGCTCCATCTCTAGGTTCATTCTTCCACCAATGTATCCACTGTCCCTCCTCTGAACATGTCCAAACCATCTCAATCTGTCTTTTCTAGCTTTTCTTCCAAATCCTCCTGTCTGTGTTGTCCCTCTAATCACCTCATACCTGATCCTGTCCATCTCCACGACCAACACCCGAATGCATCATAGTGCGACAGTCTTCCTGTGGGTGGTGAGCCCACAGGAAGTGATATAGGTTGACCTTAGTCGATTGGTCTGAGAACCCTTGTGCAGATGATGTGCATAGCAATACTCGCCCACCAGGGGGTAGCAGATGACTAGAAAAGCTGAAAAAAAATTATTTTTCTTTAATTTCTGCGGGTAGATTAGGGTTTTGTTCATCTAAATAGGCATGAAGAGTAAATAAATTAGAAAAATGAAAAAGTATGGTGGCTTAATTTTCTTAAAAATATACTTTTCGATCAGCTGAGTGCTGATATCTGTCTGTCTGTCTGTCTGATGGAAAGTTGGTCTGAAGATCAAGTATTTCTGCAATTTTTTTTGAGTAAAAGAAAAAAATACTCTTCTGTACTTCATTTGTACATTCATTTTTAACAATTTTTTTTTTATTGCTGCCTCTTTTATTCTTAAAATAGTTTATATTTCAGAGTAAAACGCACCGTTAGTGTTAAACTTGACAAAAAATTGTCAAAGCTGTTGACAGGCTGAGAGACGTTTCAGTGTCTGGGCAGGTTTTACTGAAAAGAATCCACTTCATTCTTCACACATTTTGTTTAATTGTTGTACAGAAGAGGAATCTTCAGCCACTGTTTTATAAAATATATTTCACTTTATCTTGGTGATCAGGAGGCTTTCTTTTCTGGAGCACAAGCTCCGTGTTATTCTTCACTCCAATAATTCCCCGCTACTCAAAGTCCGCAGAGAAAAACAGTAATTTAAAAATACAGCACATAGTAATTTTTCATCTGTGGTTTCCCCTATCATTAGCTTCAACTGTGGGTTTTTCCTTTACTGACATGTGTTTTTGTTTTTTTTGTTTTGGTTTTTTTGTTTGAGGCAGCAGTTGACAAGCGAAACAAACCGGTTCTTTGAATGGGGCCTGGAACCTGGTAATAAAAAGAACCAAACGCACCAACAATGTTAACTTAGAGTGGCACGTACGGTACCACAAACACACCCTTTAGGCACTGTTGTTCATATGCAGGTCCCTCTGGAAAATCTTGAAAACCTGGATCAGAGGTGCTTTAATCTGGGCTGCAAACCTTGGACCGTGCTCTGACCCGTTTCACCTTGGGTAGTACTTTTAAGGTTATTCTTTTTTTGGGTGTCTTAGAACTTTTCGACTTATATGCTCTATTTTAAATCATTGTCCAATATAGAACTCTTCCTGTAGTCGTACTGTTGTCACTGGCATGTTTTGTCAGGCAAAAAAATGAATGAAATATACAAAGGTTATGTGGGTGGGTCACATATATATCACATATATGTCAGTCGTATATATACCTGTGTATATAGTATATATATATATATATACGTATATATATGCATGTCATATATACTTGACATATATGTATGTTCTATAAAAGTGATTTATTCATGTCATGTCAGTCATAAATATATATGACGTATATATGACGTATATTTATGCTATAAATGTCATTTATGTTTATGTATGACATTTATTTGTCATGCATGTCGTATATATGTGTGAATATGGCATATACAGTATGTACATATGGTAAATATGTGTCATATATGCTATTAATATGTCAAGTAAGTCGTACATATTTATTTACAGTACACTGTATCAGATATATAAAGTTCATGAATATAACATGTATTTATGTCATGTGCATGTACATATATGTGTAATATACAGTATATATGTTATATATTCTGTATGTCATATGTGTACTGTATATGCAGTTATGGGTGTCATAAATGGTAAATACAAAATATATATATGTGTGTATATATGTCATATATGTCTTGTGATTTGCTGGTCAGATTTTTTTTTCTCACTGTCTTTTTCAACACTGTCTTTGTTATTAAATAAATAAGTATAAAAACTAATCAGCAGACAAACTAATTCCACCGTGAACCAGCGTTGGTGCGTTGCCCGCCACAGCTGTGAGACGGCGGGGAGTAGCCAACTGCACGGCCTGGGTGTCACAGCTTTGGATCAGCGGTGAGGCAGCGGGAGGACAAGGTCAGGTGACGCGCCAAATAATGTGACACTGGCAGATCGGCTGGCACTGACCACACACCCTGGCCTAGATGGAAGGGCCAGGACGCTGAAGCTAACGCTTCCAGCTCATTGGCTACAAGACTGAGCTGCCAGCTTTGTCTGAAGCCTGGAGTCGCCAGGTGACGTCACAGCGCGTGATTGGTCCTGTCTCTCCTGGTTGTTGGACTCAGGCAGTTGTACACAACTTTGAGCAGCAGGAACTTGAACCTATAGGTGTCTTTGACCTTATTACTTCAGTATGGAGATAGAGAGGGACGAAGAGGACGCAGTGTTCAGGACACTGTCCTCTGGGGGAGAGAGAGAGACGTGGAACTGAGGATGGATTTATGTTTGGTTTTAATGTATACAGCTTAACTCCCACGTGTCAAGCTGAGGCCCAGGGGCCAAATCTGGGCCAAAATATAATTATATTTGGCCCGTGAGATCACATCACATGTTTACTAGTATTGGAACCTGGTGTAGAGACAGGATTTGTAGTATTAGTGCAGTATGCTTTATGTTATAGAGAGAAAAAGATTTATCCAGGGCAGGAGTAGACAGTAGGGTATTAATTCTGAAATATAATCAGAAACCAAATAAATTATATATTTTGGACAAGTTTCGCTGGCCGGATTACAAAGGTGAATGGGCCGTATGTGGCCCTCGGGACTTAGTTTACCCATGCCTGGACTAAAGTCTAAAAATGCCTTTTTTTGCCACAAATTGTTTCTCCTAATGAACAAAGATCTGTCATAATATTAAACACATGTTGCTTTTTGAATGATTGTAATTGAAATGATTGAAATTAATCAAAGTTAATTGCAATTTATCAATCTAAAAAAAACTAATATCACTAACAATATGACGACCATGAAACTGTCTTGTCCAAACCGAATGGAATTATTGATCTGGGAATATATCAAAAAAATATATACAATAAAAATCTAGCCATGTATGTTTGGTATTTTTTGCTATTTCTGTTGATCTTTGAAGGAACACATGGACAGTAACTTTTCGTATTCATTAGTTTGGGCCTTGTCCTTGACAATCAGATGTCCACATGTCCTTGATCTCTTTGTCCACCGTAGACTCACTCACTCTCTTCTCTGTGATTACGCTAAGAGAATTGTTAGTGACAAAAGGACGGAATCATCCATCACGTCCCATCCAGGTCCATTTGATTCCGAGAAAAGGGGACTCGGACTTGGTTTTCTAGTTATGTAGTGGGGACATTTTTTCAGATCCAGTCTGAGGAAAACAGGATTTCAATGCTAGGTCTGAAATAAGCATTAAAATATGGGTCAAAGTCAAGGATTTTTTTGTGTCATTTCATTAATATTCTCGTTAAACTGCGTTTTCAAGGACCTGCATATTAATAAGTAATGAAAGGAATAATGTGTGTGTGTGTGTGTGTGTGTGTGTGTGTGTGTGTGTGTGTGTGTGTGTGTGTTGTGTCCAGGTGTGGGATGTAGAGTCCAGCTGGGTCGTCAGCTGCTGTGTCACTGGATTACATCATGAGCTGGGCTCGGCACCGTCACTTTCCTCCAGGTGATCAGACGATTGTCTTCGACCAATGAGTCGGAGACAAATTGAGTTAACGCTCCACAACAGTCTGGTGTCTCTGGTGTTGCTGCTGTGAGAACCAACGTGTCCATCTGAGGAACGTTTGACCTCGTACTGAGGCTCGAGTCTCACTCACAAAACCAATATACAGCATATTACATATTACCATATATATATATATATATATTTATACATATATATGTACATATTCATATATATGTGCATATGCTGTATATATGACTAAATCCTAATAATTATCATATAATATGTATTTATATTTGTATAAATGTAAATGTGTACTGTACTACATATATTTATATATACAATATATGTTATATATAATACATTATATAACTACATATGTATAAAACTATATATATATTTATGAATATGCATGTATTGTGTCTTATTTAATGCGAGTACAAACAAAAACTATACATTGTTTTATATATTTTATACATATTTATATATACAGTATGTATAATATAAAAATACACTACATATGTATATATATATATACACTGTATATATGGCTAAATGCTAATAATTATTATATAGATAATGTATATGTAACTGTGCACTTATTGATATATTTATATATGTTATACGTACAGTGTGTTATATCTCATATAATGTAAGTGCAGACAAAAACAATGTATATAACATATTTATATGTATCTATTCATAGTTATATATATGTGATGGTTCATATACATATAACAATAAATTATTTATTGATTTATTTTTTATTTAAATACATTCATTCTTTTTTATTAAATGCAAGTGCTGATAAAAACAATGTATGTATACAATATATTTATTTACATCCAATTATAGATATGTATTTATATTTTGTATTCCTGTAAATGTGTGCAAACATATATATTTATTTATCCCTATATGGTATGAGCACAAACAAAAGTATACATGCATGTCTGTACTTGTGTGTATTTGCATATATGGGAATATATAAATGTATGTGTGTTTATATATAGCAGCTTCAAATGGCATCTTATTGACTCTTGTTTTATTGTCTTTTATTAGCACCTGCCAGGGGCGGTTTGACCTGACTTCCGTCCCACAGTTGCCCAGTGAGGTAAATATATTCACCACAGTCATGATCTGACCCACGGTGAAGCCAGACTTCCACTTGGAGAGCAGATGAATAAATCAGCCAAAACTTCCCAAAAAGTCAGCCAGGAATAGTTGGAGCTTTGACAGACTTTTGGCAAAAACAACAGACGTTCTGGGTTTGCCAAAATAGAGGCTGAAAAACTGAGGAAAAAAACTCCAAAAGCTGCTAATTGGTAAGTGAAACCAGGGAAATATATTTTCCAGTGATGCCAAGGGATGTGGGGTATGGGTTCAGCCATGGATGGCTAGTTCTTGTTTATATTAGCTATTCAGTGATGTATAGCCATTGTAAGTAATCATATATGAGTTTCAAAAGATTAACAATATAGAAATACATAAAAACATATACTTGTAAAATAATAATACTTCATAAAAAACAAAAACTGACATCTTTCACAAACTAAATGTAGTCGTCGGCATATCGTCCTATCTTTTTTTTTTTTCTCCTGTATTTCTTGCTAACCTAGCCTTGAGTTAGCAGGCTACATATTGTTCCAAAGCTTTCTGCTACCCTGTTTCCTGCTGCCCCTTATTTTGAGGACCATGCCGTCATCTCTCTGCATTGCATAAATAAATTATAAGAACAGTTTGAACTTGGAAGAATCTTTCCAAAAGTTTTTTTTTCAAAACAAATGAACATTTTTTTTATAAAGAAACCAAAAAAAAAAAAGATTTTGCGGCCCACTACTGGTCCCTGACCCAGCGGTTGATTTTGGGCATTTATTCTGCGTTTGTGTGATTGCTTCCTGTAAATTACGTAAACGTTTCAGTGGCGCAAATATATTTCAATAATATTCATAACTTTATATCCGATTTTGACCATTCACATCGGTCAACTCTAAAAGAAAACCATCAGTTGTTGTCGTGCAGGTGGAAAACCAGCACATTACTGATATGATGTAAATTAATTAGACTGGGGTTAGTCAAAAAATTCCAAGATTTATTAAAAATATATGTTTTTTTAATCATAAAACAAACTTTTTTTTTTTTTTTTTTTTTACAGTTCCTTCCAAATCCTAACACCACAAGACACAAGGTCACAACACCTGAAATCATGTAGGGCTGGCAACCATCCTCTCTTCTGAAGAAATCTGAAGAGATGCCCATTTTCCCAAGATTCCCAAGTTTCTCTTCTTTTTTTATTTCCCAAAATCTGAAGAGATTCCCATTTTCCCAAGATTTTCCCAGGTTTTTACATTTTTGCTTCCATTTCAGAAGTGTTAATTTTCCCAGACCTGATTTAGGAACAGCGGCAATATCTTGGAACTTTTTGACTGTGGCTCTCAGCTCCAAAAGATTGACGCTGGTGTCTGTGGATGATGAAGATGCAGCACCGCCCCAGCCATGTTGAAACACCGAGGCTGAGACACCGACGGACCGACGGGCTCTTACCTGCAGTCGTCCCACGCCCTTCCCGCACCTCAACGCCCGGTTAAACCATCGGTGGGGCCGCTGCTACAATCCAGGGCTGAGTCTGCGCCGTGGAGGCATTTGCGTCCTGGAGCCTCGATGGAAAAGAAACTGTTTTTTTTTTCAATCTTCCCTCGAGGTTTTTTTTTTCTTTAGAAATCACTCAGCGGCATCTCCTCCGCTCCCCGGGATTCCTGCTCGTCCGGAGCCTGGTCTTTACTCCTGCAGCGCAGAGGAGAGGAGGACCGGCTGCCGTGCGTCCTGGTGGTGCGTGTGTGGTGGCTGACAGTCACCCGGAGGATGATGCCACACACACCCTCTCTCTCTTTCTCTCCCTCTGTCTCTCTCTCTTTCAGTTGAAACGTATGAGAGCTGCTCCTCCTCACTCACTCACTCACTCCAGGCTCAGCTCCTCGCTCCTCTGCGCTCCTCCTCAGTCTGACAGCTCCGCTCTTTGCGCATTAACTTTTATGGAGAGGACGGAGCGCAAGCTGCACTCCGTCCTCAGTGGACAGATCTGATCTGGTCACCTCATCAGAATGTTCTCATATAGATCTGTGTAATGAGTATCAGGTCTATAAAGTAGTGATACTGTTCTCTCCATCTTCTACTGTGACTCCAACTACCTCCCTGTCCTCCATCCATCAATCTCCTCCTTGTCTCCTATCTGGTATCATCTCTAGGATCATTCTTCTACCAATGTATCCACTGTCCCTCCTCTGAACATGTCCAAACCATCTCAATCTGTCTTCTCTAGCTTTTTCTCCAAACCTTCCTGTCTGTGTTGTCCCTCTAATCAACTCATTCCAGATCTGTCTCTTATACANNCTTAATCTGGCTTCTCTAGCTTTTTCTCCAAACCTTCCTGTCTGTGTTGTCCCTCTAATCAACTCATTCCAGATCCTGTCAATCCTTTTCTCTCCTAAAGAGAATCTCAGCATTTAAGCTTTAACTCCTCCACCTCCAGCTCTGTCTCCCGTCTAGTGTCTCTAATCCATCCATCATGGCTGGTCTCACCACTGTCCTGTAAACCTTTCCCTTCACCTCTTCTATCACTCCTGACTGTTTTCTCCAGTTGTTCCATCCTATCTCCACCCTAATCGTCTCCTCTCTTCCACAGTCTCCACTGCTCTGAACTGTTGGTCCTCAACACCTTCTCCTCCTCTGCTCCTCGTAACCTCACCATCCCATTGTTCTCGCTTTCATTCACACATATCACTGTTTTGCTACAACTGACCTTCATTCCTCTTCTCTCAAGTCCAAACCTCCACCTCTCCAGGTTCTCTTCTAGCTGCTGCCAACTCAATGAAATAATATTATCACAGAAAAATGTTCAAATGTAAAAGTTTCAACCCCAACAAACGGAGTAATACTCAGTACATCTCAGAATATCAGATGAAAGAGTTAATTATTAAGCTTAAAGACATAATTAGGAGAATAAAATCTGACTAAAATTAGGCGATATCACTGTATTAAAAATGGCCGTATCCTTTTTATAAAAGTAATACTACAAGTATATACTGTATGTATATATGTGTGTGTGTGTGTATATGTATATGTATACATATGTATACACACATATATATGTATATATCTATATATATTTTCTAGGGGCAGTGGTGGTCTAGTGGCTAAGGAACATTTCGTTGTGTGCAGTGGTGTGGATAACAATGACAAGGAGTTTGCGTTCCTTTCTTTCTTTTTAGAAAAGTTGTGAAACACTGCCATCATGTGGCCACCTTGCTAATTTCGCCCAAACAGTCGGAATCAGTTTCAATCAAAAAACTGTTTATTCCTCCGTGAAAACAATTTTTCCTCACACAGACACACGCGCACTTACAATTTACTTTTTACAAAATCTCGAATTGTTATGCAAGTGAAGAGACACACTTAAAAAAAAAATATCGTAAAAGTTACGTAAGCACAAAGTGATTGGCTTTTGAAGTTCATTTGGAAAAAGAACAGGGAGCAGAAAGTCAGAAAGTCCTCTTGACTTTGACCATCAGGAAAAAAAACAAACAGAAAATTGGCCTTTTATTTTACTTTAAGCAAAAATCATCGTCGTCCTAAGGCAGTTGTGAGAAATCATATTCTGTGTCTCTCTGTGTCGTCTGATAAAACGTTCCTGCGCTCCAGAAATTTCCACGATTGTTTAGCTGCATCAGAAAGGCATCAGCGGCTGTAGTAGTAGTAGAAGTAGTAGTAGTAGTTGTTGGACTGGCTTCGTTTCCCCTCCACCGAACATCAGGGTCCGTTAACGTTCCTCCGTAGATCACAGGGGAAACCTACTCCGCCCAATTGTCCACGTAACTAATATTGGATTCCTCCTTGATGGAAATTTGTTCTGTCTCTGTGTCCGACTCCAGGTTCTCCAGTCGGTCCGTCTGTCCATTGATGATCTCATCCGGGGTCTTCATGAACCTGGTGGAGAAAACAGAGAGTGAGGGTCTGTGGATCTGGTAAGTTCAGGCTTTCAGTAGTAGGGGACGCTCAGGGCCTTCAGGATATTCAGTTAAGGCCCAAAATATTGAAAGAATTTTGATATTAATATATTTTACAATAATTTTCAATCAGTGGTTTGTACTCCTGAGTAATAAGTCCTAAGTCTCAGTTATTAACTGTTATTGATTAATATTTCCTTGAAAACAATGGACAAGAAAAGGACCAATCACAATTTTTCTCCCACTGGTATCCGGGTAAAATAGCAACTCCACATGCAGAAACACTTGCATGGCCTTCAGACAGTTGCTTTAACCGATCAGTCTTAAGGCGGGGATTCACCGTACAACTTTTCCCAATTGCAGCGCCGTCTGCTGCTCACGCTGTGCAAGTGAATCTAAGGATTTTAGCAAATAGCTAAAGACTCATGTCTTTAAACTCTATGATACGATGCAAGTTGCATGATTGGGAGAAAATTTTTGCTCATTAGCCAAATAGTTGCAGGACTGAAAAATCGTGGCAATATCGCCTCACTATCGCTCAGTGTACGTCCGGCTTTAGCCAGTGTGTCATCTCTAATCTCTATATTATCTTTACAATAACATATGTTTTATTTAAGACATTTTATATTTGCATTATTGTATCACAAACGGTTCCTGCAGATGTCTCTTCTTAGTCCGATAAACTTCAACACTGTAGTGTCCTAACGGAAATATTTTGTAAAAACAAAAGGCACTTAGCATGCAAGAAATAAACATGCCAGATGTTTTTAATCAGACGTCAGACGACAACTCATTAATATTATCTGAAGGGAAATTTAAGAGTAGGACTGTGAGGCTGGTGTAGGTTGAGAACCCCAGTTTGAGCCACAGCACAGTTAGACATAACATTTCAGGAGAAGAAGAAAAGAGTGACGGAAAGTTCCGTACCTGAACAGAAGTCTTTGTCCTGGTTCTTTTCTGATGATGTTCAGTTTGTAGTAGTGTCTCAGTGCTCGCGACATCTTTTCGTACGTCATATTCGTCCTGTTCTGTAACACGTCAAAGAGCAACACTGTCACGAGGTGTGTCTTTATGACGGGGTTAATCAGATTTTTTTTTCAGACTTTGAATTTACGTTCATTTCAAGTTCTGGCCAGTAGGGGGCAGCCTTACACCACTTTTTATACCTTATCGCAACTTCTCTGTTTATACAAATATAAAAAAATGGTTCTTTTCACGTTATTATTTGAGTTAAAAGTTTGAGACCAATCCGTGGTGTGACGTCATCATCATCACAGACGTCACAGCTGCATCTGTCCAAAGGAAGTGTGCTCACCTTGTGGTTCCCCCACAGCCTGGCCAGGCCGTTGGGATCCATAATGCGGAAGACTTTGGTTTCTGGATCCTCCCAGCGGATGTAGTTCTGGTACCTGCTGTCAGAGAGGAGCTGGTAGACGTAGTCCCATAGCAGCCTGCAATCTGCAAACAGACCACCAGGGGGAGTTCAGGTGAGACAAATGATCATTTATAAATGATTTACAAGATTAAATGCTTACCACAGGGAAATATCGATACATTGAAATACCACAATATCTCATTTCATAAAACCATACGGATATATTCTACGGAATTGATATTAACAATTAACAGTGGTTGGTTCTCCTGGGGAAGATACTGTCATAGTCTGGGTTAGTTAAGCTAGTAAAGGGACAGAGGAAAGCGATGATCTCAATAGGATGGCAGACGTCTCCTCCTCTGAAAGCGCTCTTTTGCATTAGCTCTGATTAGTTGTTTTTCTGCACATATGCTCACAAGGGCGTCAAATTCAACATGTGGTTCAGGGACCACTTACGGCCTTATTTAATCAAAATTGGGCGGGACCAAGTACATAACAAGAACTTTCTCATCCTACTCTTAATTTCATGCATACAAGTACAATTATATTAGAAAATATTAATTTAACGAGTACCAGGTCTAGAACAGGAGCAGGAAAATATTTGGGCCACGGGGCCACGATGGGTAGTGAAATATGTCACGGGGACTGGGTCAGGAGCAGAGAGATTAAGCATTTGTGTAAAAGAAATATAATAGCTAACATGCTAATATTCTTTGATCTCACAGTATCTATGCTATCTATTAGAGAAATGCTAGCAATGCAGTGGAAGGCAAAAGTACAATGATGGCATATATTTAGGGTATAACGCTGATAAGTCTGTTGGGCCACATCCAGCCTTTGGACCGTAGTTTGGATCCAAGTTGGATCATAAACATTTTATTTATTGTTTTGCAAAATCCCATTCTTCTTTTTAGTCTGAAATGGAGGAGGACTCTCACCTGCTATTCGGCCGATTGGCATGAGCTCCTCCTCTGGGGGCGACACTGGCATTATGACATGGTTCCTGTAGAGGGCTTCCTCCTGCTGGAGCAGCTGCTGTTGCTGCTGCTGCTGTGAGGTCAGGGCAATGGTATGGTGGTGGGCGTGAACTTTACTCTCACGCCCATTTTCGTGCGTAGCCTGGGATAGAGCTCCACCGCGGCTGTTTTGAAAGTCCATGCCCGCTCCTCTGCTCCTGATGGGGCTGAGGAGCAGCGGGTTCATTATGGTGCTGGGCATGAGCTGGATGACACGAGGAGTCCCCGTCTCCTGGCCGCTGGGACTGCCTGGGCAGGGGGGCTCACGGGGCGTCGCGCAGCGGCCGTTCGCTGCGGGCGGGGACACGGAGAGCGGGTACGATTCCTCGGTCATGTGGTGGTTGTTGTTGTCAGAGATCTGGGAGAAGTTCTGGGTGGACTCCTCGTTGTTGGAGCGAGTGTTGTTGGGCCCCTCAGGGGACCGGCGTGGATTGGAGTGGTGAGGGGAGCGGGACCGATGCCGCAGCTCAATAGTTGGGGGATGCTGGGGGAGAGCCTCCGTTCCACGTGGCCCTCGTCGTACCGTTTCTGAATATGGAGAGAAGGCAGAGCATCGACAGGTTAGGGTTTCTCTGTTTTCTTCTCGTTTACACATTCAACAAAATATTAAAAATCAAGGTGCAGCGGCGCAGGTACTGAAGATCAACTGTTCAGAGCAGAGGAGACTGTGGAAGAATAGGCTGGAGGCAGGAAGGAAGAACTGGGGAAAGGAGTCAGGAAAGACCTGTGATAGAAGAGAGTCAGCAAAGGTGAAGGGACAGGTTTACAGGACAGTGGTGAGACCAGACATCAAGGATGGATTAGAGACACTAGGAATAGGTAGAAGACAAGACACACAGCTGGAGGTGGAGGAGTTAAAGATGCTGAGATTCTCCTTAGGAGAGACAAGGATGGACAGAATCAGGAATGAGGTGATTAATGGGACAACACAGACAGGACGGTTTGGAGAAAAAGCCAGAGAAGACAGATTGAAATGGTTTGGACATGTTCAGAGGAGGGACAGTGGATACATTGGTAGGAGAATGATCCTAGAGATGGAGCTACCAGGTAGGAGACAAAGAGGAGATTGATTGATGCAGTGAGGGAGGACATGAGGTAGTTAAAGTCAGAGTAGAAGGTGGAGAGGACAGGGGGAGATGGAAAAGGATGATTCACTGTAAAAGACCAAGAGGAAGATATGTTTCCATGACTTTTCCAAAGCCTATGGAAAAATGCATTTTTCCAAAACTTTTCCTGTGCCTGGAAATTTTATTACAGTTTTTTCATGACAGTAACATAACATAATATGGACAAGTATGACAGGCCAGATTAACAGTCCAAAGGGGCACATTCGGCCCCTCAACCCGTAGTTTGCAAGTGTGAATGAGAATCAACGAACAGGCAGAAGCTTCTCATTCACCGATTGGTATGACACCATTCTGCCACTGGGTGTCACTGATAACCCATGTTTGACAAACGGTGCGGCTGATCTCTGTTCTCCTTCTGCCCCAGGTGTGAGGTTCAATGTGGCCTCAGAACAAACCAGAAGATAAAGAAGAGAAGATGCAACATCTGATTCACCAGTTTGGGGCGTTTTTTTGAGCGTGTTCTCTGTAGCAGCTTCTAAAAATAATTTTCCATTTCCTCGTGGAACAGGTTTTACAGTCCACACTGTGACAGTAAAAATTCTGTTTGTCGTCGCTGGCACGTTTCCTCAAATCGCAGCCAAAAAAAAAATCCAGTTTTAGAAACAACAGTAGATGGAGGGACGATGTGTAGGGCAAGGGGCTATAAAAATTGTAGCGACTTAGTTACTCATTCAGTGTTTTTCGTCTAGAATAGTATCGTTCAAGTTGGGGGTCGCAGTCTGCATTTGGTTCGGGAGCTGCCTTTTTATGGACCGTGGGCTGAAGACCTGAATGTTGGATGTTCTGCTCACATGGTTTGGTGGGTCACTATGTGTGATGTGGGACATTATCATTGGGCTAAGAGGCCGTCTTTTAAGTGTCACATTCAGGACATACTGTATATCGATTTACAACATTCATAACCGCTACACGGCCCATATTGCATGGTCGTGGCCCACATCTCCTGCATCACCCCGGTTCGTCCAGTACTGACCTTCCAGCTTCACCTGTTGCACTGAGCTCTCGGCCAGGGGGTGGAAGGAGTTCCCTGGGAAGTAGGCCGATGGGTAGGGGGCGTGGGGTTTCCTCTGCTTCAGGATGTGCTGCAGCAGCTCATAAAGGACGTCCCCTGCACAACAAGAAATCAGAGGTTAGCGCGCAACGCATGCTAACACTTCATTTACACCTGTGTTGGGAAAAAGGGAAATTAGTTGTTGTCGTTGTTGACGTCAAGACTGCGAATCTGGATACCCTCACCCTCGTCCTCCTTGACAGTAGGTCGGTTGAAGTACCAGTTTCTCTGGACCGTAAGGTGAACTTTGAAACCTATGACTCTAATAAACCAACACTGAGCCCTTTGTGTGGATCCTGGTTCTGTTCACTGAACTTGAACGGCGCACAGAAATCTGTCAAACAGTTGAAGTACAACTCTGGAAACTTACAACACTGCACTGCTTGACATTATGACTACTGTAGCCAGGAGCTTGTAGAGTAATACTGTACTATACTGTGACTGGACAGAGAGGAGTAATAATGTACTATACTGTGTGTGGGCAGAGATGAAAAATACTGTACTATACTGTGACTGGACAGTGAGGAGTAATACTGCATTATATTGTGATTGGATGAAGAGGATTAATACTGTACTATACTATGTGTGTGGACAGAGACGAAAAACTGTACTATACTGTGAAGGAGGAGGAGCAATACTGTACTATGCTGTGAAGGACAGAGAGGAGCAATACTGTATTATACTGTGATTGGACTGATAGGATTATTACTGTACTATACTGTGATTTGACGGAGAGGTGAAATACTGTACTATACTGTGAAAAACAGAGAGGCATAAAACAGTACTATACTGTGATTGGACACACCTATACACAGAGTACTATTCTATACTGTATGAGGACAGAGAGGCCCAATATTATACTATACTGTGATGGACAGAGAGGAGTAATACTGTACTATGCTATGTGTGGACAGAGAGGCAAAATACTGTACTATACTGTGATGGACAGAGAGGCCCAATATTATACTATACTGTGATTGGACGAAGAGGAGTAATACTGCATTATACTGTGTGTGGAGAGAGAGGCGCAATACTGTACTTTTGACCAGCCCTTGGACATCCCAGTTAGTCTGGAGTTTCATGGACCATTTACAGGTCCATGAGTCCGTGGACCTGTCCAGTCAGGTACCTCTTTCACTTTCACACAGCCATTGAATTGATGGTATCAAACTTCCTGAGTGCAGTACCCATTTCATAACTTTCAGTATTCACCAGTACTTCATTCCTCTTTTGACGCCTGATCATACGATTTGTGACGACAGACGTGGATAATTAACAGTAAACGTGTTGGTTACAGGAGGAGAAGACACCACCTCCCATTCCCCCTCACTCCAGCTCCACCCAAGCCAATGACAGTCAGTTCTCTGTTGACAGCAGTGAACGGAGCGTGTCGTGAACCAGTGAACACAACACCTGAGCAGGAAGTTGAGTGGATGATTAACAGCTGTGAGTTTTGCCTCCTTCCTCCCCCTCTCCTCGCAGCCTAACTCCAGGAGGCTGAAGGTGAGGTTTTGTTTTTTGTTTTTCTTTTTTGTTAATTCCCCTCCGGGCCACAACAAGGAAATGATTCTCTTGAAGGAAACGATTTTTTGCAATTACGTGCACACAAACTCACACTTCCCTCCCAACTCTCCCTCTCTCACACACTTCTCACTTTTGGCTCCTGTAACACAGAGTTACAGCAAAGAGGAAAAAAAAAATCTACTTCCTGAAAGTTCCCTTTCATCCCAACAACTCACATTTAAAGATCGTTTTTTTTTATCTAAAATCTATAAAAACATACTACATAACCTCAAAGTATAATCCTCTGTAGTATTTTGAAACAACTCCTGTAAACATTTACATGTACTGTAGTACTAACACAGTTATACCAGTAAAACCCAGTAGGTCATATTGTAGTGACATTAGCTGACCTGTAGTCACATGACTTGATGAACCATCAATGATATATAATGACATATGTGTGTATAATGACATATGTACACACACATATATATGTATATACATATATATATATGCATACATATATCTGTATATGTACATAAGTACATGTTAATGCATATATATGGGTGTGCATTTATATATGTATGACATGTGCATGTACATATGTCATGTTTGTGCTAACATGTATATATTTATATATGCACATATACTGTATGTCATTATGTATGTACACTGTTTCTATATATATATATATATACATAAACACACACACACATATATATATATCCAAATATGGCTATTAGCATTTGTTGAACATACTGTATGTGTATATATGCACATATATGTAGATAAATACCTAAATATATGCACATATATAATTGCATATAGGTATTGCACGAGTTTGATATCTAAGTTAATTTGAGTCCACAGCCACCCAACCCCCACCCAATAAAAAAAAAGTTTATTTTTTTTCAAGCTTATGTCTTTTTCATGCTTCTGTATGTGACAGACTCATCTTTTCTTTTTCCCAAACTACTGCGGCGCCCCCCAGGGGGGCATTTGCCTCTAAAAAACCAGTGGAGTGAAGTGACATCTAAGTTTCTGGCCAACTCCCCCTTCATCATGTTCAGAAGAATGACTATTGATACTTCCTGTTCCTCCAACTTTACTTTTCCCTCTATTTCTTTCTCTTTCCAAAAAAGGGAAATAAAATCAGGAGAAAGACGGATGTACCAGAATGGGGGGATCGGTACCGGAAGTCCTCCTTGGTGAGCAGCAGCAGAGCTTTTCCGTTCATCTGGAATGAGCTGCTGGTGATGGGCCGCAGTGCAAACTCTTTCTCTGCCCACCTGAGCCACTGGACCACGTCCTCCCTGCTCCAGAAGACCGGCTGCAGACCTGCAGGAGAACAGAGCCGGGCTGTGAGTTCAGATCCCAGAGACAAGAAAAAACAGCAGGACAGGGACAGAGGGTCGGGGGCCAGGAAGGAGGAAAATAGGAAAGGCAGGAAACGGGGGAGGGGAAGTAGAGGAGGGAGGGGCGGGGGAAGGAGGAGAAAGCGGGGGAGGGAGAGGGGAGAGGAAGGAAGGAGGCAGAGGCTGTAAAAAGGATATTGAGGAAGTGGAGATAAAAGCGAAAAGGAGGGAGCGATTATGACAGCGGTGGCAGAGATAGAAAGATGAAGCAGGAGGAAGGAGGAGGGAGGAGGGGGAGCTCGTAAAGGGAGAGGAGGTGAGAATAAAACATGAGGACATTGGGTCAGAATAAATCACACTGATAAAAGACAGGAGGCCGAGGAGACGACGTTATTCCACAATGAAATGACTCTAATCTGACTGGACTATTATTTGGTTCATCTTTTTCCTTCGTCTTTTTTACTTTTTAACTGAATCTTTTTGCTCCTCTCGTGGAAACAATAGAGTCAAACATCTGCTGTCGAGCTTTTCGTGGCAACAGTGTGGAGAAAATAAAAAGACAGGCAGCAGCAAAGACAATGTCTGGATTTTGACAAATTTACCGGAATCCAACATAGGGTCTCATAAGGGACGTCTGATATCAACTCCTGCCAATGTTGTCCAAACATTGGCTTCATTTTCCAATACGGAGGAGGGACAGTGATTTTGTTGGTAGTAGAATGCTAGTGATGCAGCTACCAAGTAGCCAATACCAATTTTCCAATACCAATATATGTATACGTATTGACAACATTGCCAAGATCGGATATTGTCAAAAAATATTTTTTGATATCCCAAAAAAAACAAAAAACTATTTGAGACAAAAATGTTTAACTAAACCCAGATTGGAGTACCAGTACTACTGTAGTACAATTGTAATAGTACTGCATTATTAATACTACTGTGGTACTATTGTAGTTGCAATATTGCAATAGTTCTACGGTACTGCTGCAGTACTGCTGTAGGTATGCTGTAATAGAAGTACTACAAGTTTCTACACTGGTAGTACAACAGTACTTCAAACATAATACGGTAGTACTTTTACAACAGTACTTCTACAGTGGTACTACAGCAGTACTGTTGTTGTACTACTGTACAAGCAGTAGGTATTGATTAGTACTACAATAGTATTATTGTAGTAATACTACTGCAGTAGTTCTACAACACTGTTGCAGCACTATTGTAATAGTAGATTTACTACAGAAGAACTTCTAAACTGGTCGTACAATACAACTATTGTAGTACTGCAGTAAAACTGCTGCTTCAATATGGTTTTCCAGTCTACAGTAGTAATAGGTTAGTATTAATGTACTTCTACTGTACAAGTAGTACTATTCTAGTAGTAATAGAATAATACTACTGTGGTAGTAGTAGTACAATAGTACCATTGCAGTACTGCAGTATCAGTATTATTACAATTATTCTACAGTAGCCCTCTAGTAGTACCCCAGTACTAATAGAGTAGTACTGCGTCCAACAATACTATTCAGAAGAACAACTGTTTAAAGCCTCCTGTCTTGAAACTACAGAGGACACTGCAACTCAGGTCATCCTTGGTCCAATCCTGGACAGAGGGGACACACTCAGTGCGTGTCCTTGATGGACGCCTCAGTGCTGCCCCCTTATGACAGGTTTCCCTCCCTCCATTGTTCTGACCTTTATTTCACTGAGTTATGGTGGACGCTGCCGCTTCGTCATATGGGTTTTTCAGTCTCTGTCGTCCATCGAGCTGCAGTGTGACTCACCCCCCCACCCCCACTCTCCCCAGGGCCCCCTCTCTTCCACACTCTCACCCACACAGTCAACAGTTCTGTGATCAGAACATCCCTGACAGCCTCACCTCCTCCAGGCCTACGGCTCACTTATCGCCCAGACTCATACACTTCCCCCAGGAGTCGGACAACTCTTATCTCCGGCCTCCAATGTCACTGTCACGCCACTAATAGGAACCTCGTTCACTCCTCTCCCTCCCCACCCCACTCCCTCCCAGATGGGGGAGGTTGTCAGACGGAGATGAAGCCCTGTCTGGATTGGCAGCTTCCACTTCCTCCTTCTCAGACTTTTCCTCCATTTTTAGACAGCAGTGCGTTGATAACCCTGGAGAGGCCTGGGTTATCTGGACCACAGCTGCTCCGGACTCCAACGTCCGGACATCGTAGGGACTGGGAACCAGGTGGTTAACCACCATGGGAACAAAGTATGGTCAAATGACAGAGCTGAGACAGAAAACATTTGTTTCCTGACAGATCCTTGTAGTTATTATTGCAGCTTTTCATCAGTCAGGGGTTCCCAAACACTGGTTCGGGGTCTGGTCACTTGACACATTTAGGAGATGCTTTTATACAAACAACTTACAGTTGAGGAGGAACTGAACTGAACGCACAACTCTTTGCTTCACGCCTGCTAATCAGTACACTATGGAACTGTAATGAAAACTGAATAAAACTTTTTTCTTACTTTTCCAAGTTTAGACCTGACCAGGTAAACATATGGTCTGAGGGCCGGATTTGGCCCAATTCCGCACTCTAATCTGGCCTGCCTCTTTTCCCAATTATACTATTAACGATATTATCATTATATTTTTTTCCCACAATTTCCCAACAGATAGTGTAGAAAAAGCTGAGAGCTACTCAGCCTATCTGCTACGGCCCTTGTGTCAAATTTTAGGACACAATTAAAAAATTTACTTTACGAAGGGGAAAGTAGTTTACGAAGCCATGAGACGTTTGCTTGTCCTGTGAGGCAGACTTGTACGAAGGCCGAGGTCAAGGAAGGCAGCCTGGGTTGCGAGGTCATGGCTGCGGTATGCTCTCTCCAGAGCTGCAGAACCGCGCTGCTCTGCCAAAACCCTTCGGAGATCCGGTCTGCCGGCCTCAGCCATCTGCACAGAGCCCAGAGGAGGAAGCAACAAGGGGGAGCTGAAGGAGGGAGGAGTCGTTGGAGGAGAAAAAGGAAGAAGAAGGGCGCTCAGACAGACGTGTCTAACAACACACTCTGGCAGGAAGCAATTCAGCGTGAGCTTCATTTCAGCGGAGGAAACTTCCTGTGGTCCGGCTGAAGAGGATGACACTTGGAGTGTTTGCATGGAGCAGCGGGGGAGGCGGGGGTGGAGGGGAGTGGAAACAAAGAGGGAAGAGTGATGATGATGAACAGCAGCGGCCAGTTTTGGTGCAGAGAGTAAAAGTTAGGGCGGAAAAACTGGAATGGCCGGGATGTGGGAAAGCTTAGACAGGAAGGAAGTTGCCTAGAAGAAGTGGAGGAGGAAAGATCCGGCGCAGATTCCCAGCTCAGAAGCCAGAACAGTTTTTTTCTGTTACTGTTCACCAGATGACCTCATCACATTATCAATGTCACCTCGCTTCTTTATCGCCCCCTGATGGCAGCCAATCCATGTAGGTAGATACATGTAGAATAAGTTTTGTATGAGGCAACTGACGGAAACGTTTGTGGAAAAACGTATCACCATACAATTAAATTATAAATATAATTATATATTATATTATTACTATATTTATTACTATATTTATATTGACAGAAATATAACTATATATGCGTGTATGTATATATACACACAGTGCATATAAAATACAAATGTTTATATGTATATGTTTGCATTGTATATAGTGAGGGTGTCCAAAACAAACTTTTGCCAATATTCAATTTTGCCCGTATTGTACGAACTCTTTCCGATTCAGATATCAACTGATACCGATATCGGCAGCAGTTTGCTCTGTGTTGTTTCTAGGGATATCCATTATCCAATTTCCAGTATATTTGACAGTATCCAATTTGACCAATATTGTCCAAACACTTCCGATAAACGGTTACGATAAATGCAGCCGTTTGCACCCGACAGGTAAACGTCCCAGGACGCCATGTGCGATTGTAGCATATTTGACAAAACCCAGCAATTGTGTTGTCAGATTTTCATTAACGAAGATAAAACCAATAACGATCTTAAGGATAATTATGCTAATATTGGGTCGATAATATCATCAACTAATCCAAACCAGCCACTAGGGGCACAAGCCAGTGTTTTTTTTAAAACAGGGTATTTACATCAATCCTTTCTTAACTAGAACTGGTTTGCATGCCAGTGTGCCCATGGTCTGTCAGTGTGTGTGTGTGTGTGTGTGTGTGTGTGTGTGTGTGTGTGTGTGTGTGTGTGTGTGTGTGTGTGTGTGTGTGTGTGTGTGTGTGTGTGTGTGTGTGTGTGTCTGTGCCCCTGCTCTCCAAGAACGTCAGTTCCTTCCAAAGTACAGACGTGCAGATGAGGATTAAGGGCCGCAATAATGACGGCAGGTGTGAACGTGTTAATGATTGGCCATCGCAAGGTCGCAGAAGCGCCATGTGACCTGGTCCGGGCCCAGCTGTGATTGGCCCTAACAGGGTGAGGATACGGAGGATGAAGTGAAGGAGAGAACCTTGGATCAACACGTTCCCACCACTTCCTAGAACTGATAAATCTGTTCTATCTGGCCGGCTTCCGTCAGAGAGTCTGTTACAGGAAGAAAATCAATTTCAGTCTTGGTTGTCATTAGTCTCCGTCTTTGTCAGACGTGGATCAGGTTCTCAGTTGAGCCCTTTGTTTTCAGGACGTTGAAGCTAAATTTCACCGTGACGTCTGCAGGAGTCGGAGTCCTTCACCAAAACTGGCGGCTTCTAATTCTCTCTGATGACACATAATTTTCACTCTGTTGTTTCTCAGGCCCCCGCTCATTCATCACACACACACACACACACACACACACACACACACACACACACAGTGTAGAAGTTGCCAAGGCAACTCATAAGTGCTTGGGATGAATGGGGGAAGAGGAGGATGAGATCATTGGTATCTTGTTTCCTTGTTGCTGCACAGAAGTCCACAACCCTCCATCGCGTCCCCTAGCCCCCACCCCCGTACCCTCAACCGCGCAAGTTAATGAAGTCCGACCTGCTGAGATATAACTCTTCAATGTAGGCTTCAACCAAATCGCCAGTCAACAAACTGATTCCAGAACTGCTTTTATGTAAATAATTCCATAACTCATTCTGATGAAAACCACGAGATCGCAAAGCAAAACCCTCTGTGGCTGATGCAAACCCATCTGGGGTGTTTATGGCACACCCTACAGGGGAGAGAGAGTAATCAGGAAGCAATGACTTTTACCTGAACACTTAGGTCATTGAATTTTTCCTGAAAACTCTTTGAGAGGAAACGTCGGAGATAAAATGTAAGAAACAGCAACAAAGGCCAGATAACGAAACATATTCATGATCTGAGTGCAGCAAAAATGCCATTTATGTCAGATTGGATTCTTTTTTTTAATCATACATATAACCTGATTGTGTTGTCATGGAAACGCTGCTTCAGTAACTGATTATTTATACTGTGTATCATCTGCAAAGAGTGTGACTTTTTTGCAATTTTCATTCATCTCTTTTTTATACTATAGAAATGATTCCTCTTTGGTGGGTGATAACCTGTCAGTATCATCTGCATACCGTGTGACATTTCATCTTTTTCATTTCTTTCTTTTCTAGAGAAATGATTCCTTCTTGGTTGGTAATATCCTGTCAACTGGGATCATCAGGATGAGAGTATTGGCCAAAATGATGTTGGATAGTTCATTCCTCTCAAAAAAAAAAAAAACAAAAAAACCCCCAAAATATCTGAAATCAGATCTAGCCAAATGTGCAATCACAAACCATTTTCTGTCCCTTTCTATATATTTTTTTCTTCCCAGAAGTGAAACAAACGTGGGCAGGACGAATCTCAACGTTCGTGAAGTGAAATTTTTGCTGGAATGGAACATATTCACAGACGGAGAAATCTCCCAGGTTCATCTACAATATAACTATAAACAAACAGAAGAACTGGGCCGCGTGGGTACGTTCCGGACTTTGCTCTGCGGTGTCAAAGCCCTTAGTCACACAGGTAAATGTTTGCCTTCTTCCCTCTCAAAGCAGAAGTTGGTTTGATATTGGCTCTGTTATCTCCACTCTGTGTTTTTCCTTTTCTTCACTGAAAGAATAGGAAGAAGGTGGAGAGAACTACAGCGCCAGTCAGTAACCCCCTCATCCACCTCTGCACACCCAAAACCTATGACTTGTGTGTCTGACTGTACCTCAATTCTGCGTCATTTAGGAAAATCCACCATTGACACACACACACACACAAACACACCACCTCCGCCTGCTCCCATCCACCCAAACCGTGCTGCATCCAGTCAAAACAAACATAAAACAGGTCGTCAATCACGCTCGACTTTTATGGCCAGGAAGTTGCAGGAACTACGCTCCACCGTTTGTTGTCGGATTCTGGAGCAAGCTGCTTCATGTTGGTTAGTTCCTGAAACCAGCCCTAACTGCCACCCTTCATTCTGATACAGAGCCAAGTAAATCTCCCCTCCACCCCCCCACCCACCACCACCACCAGCACCACCAGCACCTCTTCTACCAACAAGCGGCGGCTTCACAGTTATTAACTTGTTGAAACACACGCCCAGTGAGCACACACTCTGTCGTTCGAGTCGGAAACAAAAATTTAATTTGTTGCAGCCCTTCAAACTAAAACGTCCCTCTTTATTCTAATTTTTAACTCCGGTGTTTACAGGGTGGGGTTTGAGGTTTGCTGTAGGATTTAACATCAAAGCCCACAGATTAGGACGCTGTTTACATGGAGATCACCGGATTAGTGAAAGTTAGTTAACTGTTTACCAACGACTTTAACCCATTGCTGTTGGTGTTTTCTAAACTTTCCCTTTCGGAGTAGCCTCGCCGTTACAATGTCCTGCTGCCATTTTTGATGTTATTTTGTTGGTCCTTCTTCAATGTTACGAGTACAAGCCAAACAGAGAATGTACTGCGCCCCCTATCTTGTATATCAGAAATTGTAGCCATTGTTCAGTCTGAGTGTTTCTTCACATGGGATACAGGCATACTGCTAAATAGCTTTGAGCTACTATTCCAGTATTTCAACAATACCACGGAACAAAAAAAAAAGGAAGGCAACTCCAATATTAGCTTTTTGTTGATATATATATTGTTTCCATTTCCTTTATCAACCGATACCTATACTGGCTAAAGACATTGCTTCTTTATTTATCTGTACAAACCACTGTATGTGTATAAGCTTGATTAAATGAGCTGGAATGCTGCCATCTAGTGACTTTCCCTTTAATGTACAGCTATTTATCCCTAAAATCTTTTCAAACACCATTAAAAAAAAAATAGGCGTTGCAATATCGGGTTTTCATGATCGGAGGATTTCTTCTCAAGGCAGAAGAATTTCATTAAACAACAAGACATGACGAAAAACTCACCCTCGGAATAAAAACAAAAACAATTTATTTCAGATTGTTATTTTTACGTTATTTCAGATATAACGTAATTATGAATGATAATACACCATCTCAGAGTGTTTTTTTACGTGACGTTTTACGCACAGCAGAGCGACAAGTGTGTCATGACCAGGCTGGGGGCTAAGGGGGAAGAAACCAAGGGGGAGGGAGGTGGCACTGGCATGTGAGCTGAGTTTCCCTTCAGAGGAGAAAGAGATCAAGTTAAAACGCAAGCCAGCGCACGCACAAACACACACTCTCACACACACACGCACACACAACAACATCAACAACAACATTTATTCAGGAAGCTTCGTCTGCCCACTCAGGAAATTCCTGAGGACAAGAGCTGCTGCTTCCAGGGGCCGGAAATTTCCCCTAAAAAACCAAACACACACACACATACACACACATCTCTACACACTGAAGTCAGTAATATATACCACAAGAGAATGTTGAAAGGAAGCTGGGGGGTTGGGGGGTGAGGGGGGGTACAGTCATGTACGGTAACTCACTCTCTCTCTCTGTCTCTCTCTGTGTGTCTCTCTGTGTCTCTCACTGTCTCTCTCTCTCTCTCTGTCTCTACAGTGTACACCTACAATACCTCTGGCAAGTTTTACAGAGGTTCACACACACACACACACTCGTCCACCCACTCCAACAAGCACGCACACTGCAAACCCAGCTGTGAGAGAACGCAGTCACACACACGCATAGTCCAACCAGCCGGTCCTGTTTCCATGGACATATTTCTTTAATCACTCAGATATGGAGCCAGAGACGAAACTTCAGTTTCAGAGATGCAACAGATTTCCAACTAACCAGAATTTTTGTTGCCCAAAAATGACCCTGTAGTAAAATTTCCATTCTCGGCCAAAAATATTTATCAAGGAAACAAAATGGAACTATTATCTATATAACCTTAATAATAAATTCATACTATATTTTTACAAATATTTAAAGATGTATACGATTTTCTGCCCTAGAAATGTTTGGTTGAAATTAAAAAAAGTAAAAAAGTAACTTAAGATGAATAAAAAAAATGAAAATTACTATTTTTAATTTTAAACTAATTAAAAAAAAACTTTTGTTTAAATGTATTTTAAAATATTTAATTATTTTTTTGCAAATATTAAGTGATGAACCAAATTCTCAACAACTGCAAATCTTTTTGCCATAAATGTCCCCCTAAAGGGCATTTTCAGTTTTTGTCGCTGAAGCAACTGAAGTTGACACAGTAAGTTGACTTGAAAAAAAAAAAGTACTTTCTAAAATAAATAAATACAATTTGTTTTTTATTTAAAACAAACTTAAAAAATAATTAAAAACTGTATTTTTAATATATATTTTTTATATTTAGTGAAACAACGGCCACCAAAATTTTGTCCCTTGTAAGGACAATACTCACTTTTTGGCCAAAATATTTTTATTATTAAAACAACAAAAACAAAACAGTAAGTTATGATGACTCAAATGAATTATGTAAAAACCATATTGCACCACAGGCTTCCCAATATAACACACAATATATGGGAAAATAAGTCAGGCGGAGATGGATGAAAAGAACTTGGATACAGCGCAGTTCAGGAAAGCAGTTGATCTGATTATTCTGGTCCAAAATTAATTAAATATTTTGATAATTGTTATTTATTTATCCAATGTCAGTGCCTTGATTTAGTTCTCAGTCATAGCCATTGTTGCGACAGCACTGATAAGTGGCACAATAACTTCTGTCAGTGTTTCAGTTTTCATCTTTGATTTCTTCATTTTCAGTTTTCAGTTTCAGCCAAGAATTTTTATCTCCATCGCTTCAAACTGAAGGAACTTCTCGTGGTTGAAGAATAATTATCATTATCAAACAGGATAAGATGAGATTCAGACTTTTACGTATAATTTCTGCTGCTTTTAAACCCCAACCTTCTCCAGATCATATGGTGACTGACATGTTCTTCTACGCACAGATTGTACGGAGTCGACTACATGAACGGTGCGACAATGAAAGCGTCGCGCAGCTGGACGGCGCCGCCACACATCTTGGCCGAAGCTCCGTGGAATAAGGGCCAGATCGAAGTGAGTGAAAATGAGACCTTTCCACCAAAACCAGAAGACAATCTGTGTTTATTATCGGTAGTCGAGCAAGTGCACCGTCTTCCTGGAATCACGTTGTCACCATCACGTTACCAGGCAACCGGCCCAACTCCAGGAAGTCACTAAACAAACAAGATGAGGGACCTTTAAAGGTGCCAATAGGTGGGTGTTGTTGGTGGAAGAGATGGATCAGATGTGCAATCACAAAAAGTCTGACCGTCAAGACAGAATCAAACAAAAAGAAAGAAAGAGAGAAACGCAGGACAGAGGAAAAGCACTTTGATCCGATATTTTCAGTTTTATTTGGTGCCGAGGTCTGTCTGACGCAGGGGTGCAGTGGAGAATGGCAGCATTCTTCAGGGTGAGGAGCGGGCTGCGTTTCTCTACCATCTAATCCACTTCCTCCCCAGGAAATGGAGAAGGCGGATTTCTGCCCACACTGCAATTTCCTGCCTCATTCTTTTTCTTTCTATCTCCCCTCCCGTCACTCTGCCTCCCCCACCTCCTCCCATCTCTCTTCCTTCCCCTCCACCCGACTTCCCCCTTCCCCAGGACAAAACTCCCTCTGAGTGCTGGGGTTAGTGGACGGTTTGTTTCCCAGCACGTGTGTTTGGATAGGAAGCAGGAGAAAAAGCTCGCTGGTGTTTTTTGGACAGGACAGAGACACGCCGCTGTCCAAGAGGAAAGAAAGTAAAGAAAGTCCCGGTCTGGAGCAGACGTCCACATACAGTGGGGAAAAAAATATATTTTTCCCCCCACAGTTATTACTGCCTGTGTACAAAACCAGGTCAAGACCACGCAGGACTTCCACATGTCTGCGGATGTGAGCTGACCCGTCGGTTTCAACCTGACAGGAAACCAAACGCGGACCTGCTCAACGTTCTTCCTTTTTCTATAACAATGCAAAAGAGGAAGTGAGCCAGGGGGGTTTCCTGTACGAGTCATCCCCCATCCAGCTTCAGCCGGGCCTGACACGGAAGAAAAACTTCAAACTTGCCAGTGAAAAATAAGAAGTGGTTAAACGTTTACAGACAAAGTCGCAGTCCGTGGTTAGTCTTTGAACGTTGGTATGGTCAGGGCTCTCCTGCTCTGTGATTGGCCCAGAGCATCAAGTCATGCCAATTACACCTCATCCAGGGAGTCAACGTGTTATCCATTACAGTCCAACTTATCCTATAGCAGGCCTGGGCAAACAATGGCCCACGGGCTGGATGTGACCCATTTGCCAATGTAATCTGACCCAACAAACTCATCAAATTAACTTTTATTATTATTATCCTGCAATGCCAGCATTTCGCAATAGATAAGAATGGAAAGTCTAAAAGTATTTAAGCATTCTAGACATTGTAGCATGATTTTTACATGCAAATTCTCCACTAGTCTGCTCCGGTATGAAATGTTGGCCCAACTTGTGGCCCACGGGTCAAAATATTTGCCCACCCCAGACCTAGAACCATGTATTTCTTCACCACAAGAAGAAGGCAGGAAGCAGGAACACTGTTCCACCACAGAACTTATCTCTATACTCTCTACAGAACTGTTTTAGTGGAGGGTCAGTAGGGTCTTTGATACCATGGAGGGTTTGGGACCATGGTACGAGGCAGAGCAAAGATGGCGTCCCGTAGAACAGGGATTCTTAACCTTTTTGTCACTGTGGCCCAATTTTTTCAGTGTCGAGGGGCCCTTAAAAATAGCAGTTTAAAATTTTAACGGCCCTCTAGGGGGCACTTGCGACCCAACTTTGGGCCGGGGCCCAATGGTTCAGAATCCCTGCCGTAGAAAACATTATTTAAACCAGGGCTGAAAGACAACTTGATGATCGTTTCCAATACCAGTTCTGTCCATTGGAGACAAAGACACTCATTAAACCCAATCTTGAGTAGCTGGGTGGTTACCAGACAGGACAAACACCTATAAATGGTGGTTGGAATCTAATGGTACAATAGCGGGCAACTATTTGGGATGTCCCATGATGCGTGTTATCTAATATAATTGGTCCAATATTTGTTTGTCAAATTTGTTGGAATCTCACATGGGCTCCTGAGGCGTTTGCCTCTGTTTTGGAGGCAAATGGCTGCAGATTTCAGAACGGGATATTAATTGTTTGGACAATATTGGCAAAAAACGGATATGATCATAATATTTGATATCCCTGGAAACAACACGATATGTAACGAGGCACAACTATACATTGATTTTTTTTTCCCTTAGTGTAACTGTAGTCAAACTTTCATCATACAAAAGAATCTGCTGCCGTTGGACAGGGACTTCAGGGTGATTACCGATACTGTTTTGTAAAAGGGAAAAATGGGGACATTTAGCATATCCATGTTGCGTCACAACCCTAACAGCTGGTGTGACACAATCTGCACCAGACTTTGGCCTGTCGGTTTGGTCCAGTCAGGTGTTCCACCTCCAACACAGGACGAGCAGAGATGTCCCCACAAGGACAACTATGATATTAATCAGATCTTGATGTATCAGTTGCTGATGTTGCCGCCTACAGTTGCTCAACCGCTAGGGACGACAACACAAGCCTCCTCAGAGGGGTTATGGTGTTATGGTGGGTCGACATTAAAAGTTTCATTTCCCAGACTGCCACTTGAGTCAAACAAAACATTTACAGAGGCACGACTATACATTGATTTTTTTTTCCCTTAGTGTAACTGTAGTCAAACTTTCATCATACAAAAGAATCTGCTGCCGTTGGACAGGGACTTCAGGGTGATTACCGATACTGTTTTGTAAAAGGGAAAAATGGGGACATTTAGCATATCCATGTTGCGTCACAACCCTAACAGCTGGTGTGACACAATCTGCACCAGACTTTGGCCTGTCGGTTTGGTCCAGTCAGGTGTTCCACCTCCAACACAGGACGAGCACAGATGTCCCCACAAGGACAACTATGATATTAATCAGATCTTGATGTATCAGTTGCTGATGTTGCCACCTACAGTTGCTCAACCGTTAGGGACGACAACACACGCCTCCTCAGAGGGGTTATGGTGTTATGGTGGGTCGACATTAAAAGTTTCATTTCCCAGACTGCCACTTGAGTCAAACAAAACATTTACAGGACAGCGTACTAAAACACAGACAGAGATCAATGTTTGTAGGAGTCAGTGTGTGTGTGTGTGTGTGTGTGTGTGTGTGTGTGTGTGTGTGTGTGTGTGTGTGACTCACGCAGGTGCGCAGGCAGCCTGGCAGGCTCTTCCTCCATTCGGCTGGCTGGCCTCGCGGCGGGAGCATGGATGGGGGAGAAAGTGGAGTTTGGCAGTGGGTTCGCGGAAGGACTGAACGAGCGCCTCTCCAGCTATGAATAGACACAGAGACACAAAGCATCGCTCATAACGGTCCTGAACCCAAACAGCCTCACCTCGCCGTGCACCCGCTCCGTCAGGGTGCGGAAACACAGTATTCCAGATTCCATGCATGCTTCTGCACGTGCGTTGCTGTGCTGCACAGTCTAAAAGTGAGCGGATCACTTCTCGAAAGCTGCGCTCTGCTGAGCCGCCGTGGGCTCAGATGTGGTCGAAGGGGTTTCCTGCCCTTAATCAGCAAATGACCCGAAAACAAATAACCTGAGGTGGGGGCCGTTCGTTCTGGAGAACCACAAACCTGCAGCTGATGTCGGAACTTTCAGGTTGTTTCTAGAGTTCATCTGTTTGAGACCAAATCAGTTCATAGTCAAGGTAGGGGGAGATTAGTGAAGATCCGGAACATTAAGTTTTTCTAGAAACTTTTTTTTCTTTCATCGAAGCAAATTCAGTTCCAGTCTTGCAACACTAAGAATTTCTAGAAAAAAAAAACGTAGTGTCAAAACCTGGAGCTCGGTCCAATATAGGATCATTGGATGGATCAGAGACACAAGGGATAGGTAGAAGACAGGAGACAGAGCTGGAGGTGGAGGAGTTAAAGAAGCTGAGATTCTCTTTAGGAGAGACAAGGATGGACAGGATCAGGAATGAGGTGATTNNNGACAACACAGACAGGAAGGTTTGGAGAAAAAGCTAGAGAAGACAGATTGAGATGGTTTGGACATGTTCAGAGGAGAGAAAGTGGATGCATTGGTAGAAGAATGATCCTAGAGATGGAGCTACAGGTAAGAGACGAGGAAGAGGAGATCGATGGATGCAGTGAGGGAGGACATGGAGGACATGGAGGTGGTTGGAGTTAGAGTTGAGGATACCGAGGACAGGGTGAGATGGAAATTATTGACTCGCTGTGGAAACCCCTGAGAAAAGGGACAAGCCGAAAGGAGAAGAAGCAGATTGGAAAGGCCAGATCACGTATCTTAACAGGCCACATCCAGCCCACGGACCTTAGTTTGCCCATACCTGGTATAGAGTGTATTTCTGATTAGTCCTAAGTAATCTTCATTGAAAAAAAAAAACAGCTTTTCTATCAAAAATAAAGGGGTAAATATACAGTATGTGCGAAAAATACAGTAGTAAAAATATGTGTGAATCCTGCAGATTTGGCACTATACGATCTTCATTAAAATTTTAGCAATTATGACAATTAAATATCATAATTAGCAGATATTCCTCAGATATCAATCTACCTACAACAGATCTGTATACAGATATATAATAAGCATCATTATGCAATATGAAAGATTGTATTGTAAATCAGATAAGGCAACAAAATGTCTAGGTTTTGCCAAATTTACCGTAATGGTTTAGTGCCGTGAGAGCTGTACTAGAATTGAAAATGGAGTGTTTGCATTGGATTCATTCATATTCCACTTATCTTTTACCGGGTCACACGGGGAGCAGTCTCCACGACTGCCACCCAAATCACACTAAACTATACTGTGAGCTTTCCCTTAGCTTTTGAGCCTGTGAGTTATGTGGGTCTGAACCATGCTCATAGTGCAGCCAGCAGATTCGAACCCAAAGCCTTGAGGAACCCAAAGCCCAAGTCTGCCATCATAACCACTAACCCTCAGTCTTCGACTTAATTGGCTGGTGTAGTGTCATGTGATCTGAGTGGCGGTTGTCGTAACTGCTGCCCCTGTGACCCAGTAACACGTAAGCCTACAAAGATACAGTGGATGGATGGACGGAGGGTCTAATACTGTAAGAACCACCCAAGCCCAGTAGAGGGCACAAGCTCAGCCTCAGTTATATTTGTGCTTTTCCAAACACATTTTTAACCAAACCTACTGAAACCTGTTAAAGTTCGATTCCGCTGCAACTGAAATGACATTCTAGGGTTGGGACGGGGGTTGATATCAGTCCAGGTGATGATGACGACACGGGTCTGAGCGTTCTGATTTTTTTTTTTTTTTTACATACCCTACTGGTCAGGATGACTGGGGTAGTTTTCATATGGCAATTAAGAAAAACTTCTGAGTAGTTCTTGAGTCTCCGTTTTTACTCGTGGCAGAAGTCTGACTTTTTCCACTTTGCTCTCATTCTCTGTTTCCTTTCCTGTATCTCAGGACGGAGCAGGAAACCACCTGACTTTCAGGAGGAAACAGAGAAAAAAGTATCTGGCGCTGCTGAACTGCAGCCAGTTTCAGCCTGCAGCTGTGACGACTGCATACCTTCACTGTAAGAACCAGGAATAAGCTCCAGACAATTCATTTATTCCAGTATTTCCTCCTCTCTGTCTCACCTCCAGAGCTCTCTCTGGCCAGCCGGCCGGCCGGCTGCCACTCAACCGGGCCGGACTGGGGTCAGTTTAGCCAGACTAAGCACTGATGAGGAAAGTATTTGGAGCTCAGTGTAGCATGAAGGTTAGACCGAGTCCAGTCTGTCAGCTGGGGACAACGGAAAACTTCTCTGTGAGAGAAGCCCTGGCCTTAATTCAATGGATTGCTGCAGTGGTGTAATGACATCAGACTCAGTAATGAGAAGACCCCCCCCTCCACCCACCCGCCTCCACCTCACTCCCATGATGTAAACACAACAATATGTTTGATTTTAAGTTGACAAAGTGACGTACAATCTGCCTTGGTATCTGACTTTAACCTTCCTTAAATACGTATGTTGATGATTGGTTCTCATTCTTCCAGCTCACTTAGAGGAAACGGTTGAATCAAAGTTCCAGATTGACCAGATTGTCATAGTTTCCATAAGACATTCTACCTCTTCTCTGAAAGGTTTTTTTTTTCAGTTCTATCCTACCGTATAAAGTTTGGGGTCACTTCATTTTTTTATAGAAAAGCACTGGGGTTTTTTTTCCAGTGAAGATGCTATAGTGGTAAATGACTGTTCTAGCTGAAAAAGTCTGGATTCTGGCACAACATCTACATAGTGTATACAAGCCCATTTCCAGCAACTATTACTGCAGTGTTCTTGTGATACATTGTGTTTGCTCATTGTGTCAGAAGTATAATGGATGAATTAAAAAAAAAACCCTGTGCAGTCACGGCAGCACAGCCAACGATGTGCAATGTGCTTTGATTGCTGCAAATGGAGGATTCTTTGACAAAAGCAAAGTTTAAAGGGAAAAAATTATATAATTTCAAGTACAAATCATTTTTTCTAACCTCGTCAATGTCTTGACTACATTTTCTAATCATTTTAAAAACTCATGGTGGTAAAAAGAACTCATGGAAAATTGTCTGATTTTTAGTTCTAACACCAGTATTACTTTTCCAGCATTGTTGCATGGTTTCACCAATGAGAGTACCTGGGGGCGGGCATATCACCGGATTCTCACCTGGAAAGTGTCTCTCAAAGACGAGAGAACATTCAGTTTTATTTACATATCCCTGCAGAACTTCAAGTCCGGACTTGAACTTGAATTTTTCATATATAAAACAGAGGGCATTAAAGGACAAGGTGTAGTGTTAGCTATATGCCCTAACTAAAGTTTCACACTGATTGGACGTCCATGTTTGTTATTTTGACGTTTTTTCCTAATTTTCTTGCCTCAGGAGAACCACATACTTTGCCACCAAGAGGCATGTGTTGTATTAGCAACACAACAAATATTCAGTGTAATACTTAGCCCCTTTTTTTTATTATTTGCAGCTATCCTTCCATTTCTGTCCACTTATTTGTTACTGGATCGCAGGGGCAGTGTACTTATACATTTCATCTTCCCCTACTGGTCAGCAGTGGTGCTGCATCCTCGACTGCATTCCTTGAGGAAAACTGTCCGACGCTTAACGTAGAGATGGACTAAAAATAGGCTAAGGAATTAATTTAATTTCTGTAGGAAGGGGTGGCACTTCAGGATAGAAAAGCTTGGCAGTTGCTTGGGGCTTTGGCTAATAGGTAGGCAAGACAAAAACAATTTTTAAGTGCTCACTGATACGGTGGGCGCCCCAGGGATATCTTGCTTGCAACCCAAAGACACCCTTGCATCTCTCTAATGTCGATATATTAGTGTAAAAAAACTCAAGGCAGGGACAGCCAAGCGAGACGGTTGCTTGGGGGCCTAGCCACTAGGGGGCACTGCAGCCAAAACTTTTTTTAGGGTATTTTTAACTATATGTATTGATATCTTGCTTGGAACCCAAAGCCCTAGTACCGTCCCTGTCTGTAGATTTGTCTTACGCTGCTTTTCCATAATCCAGGACCTAGTGGTCAACAGTGGTACTGCACTTTCACTTTCTAAGTACCTACTCGTCGGAAAGTAAACTTTAAGTCGTGAATTTCACACTCATTTGCATTCATTTCATCGGTCAATTTTTTTTATTATCAACCTTACAAATGTTGTGTTGAATTATTCTCTGCTTATGTGTGCGCTAGAACGCGGTGCGGCAGCGGCGGCGGCGGTTACTGAGACGTTGCGTGCGTCACAGTCACGACTTGTTGCCCCTCCGCGGCGGCGGAGGCGGTGAAGTCAGCGCGCGAAGCAACAGTTGAGAAGCAAAACAAAGTGGACGCGTGCGCGTGCGGAGGAGGCGGCGAAGGAGTCCGCGAGGGAGCGCGACTCCCAGGATGAGACTACGCAGAGAAACACGGAGCAGAAGAGAGGAGGTGGCGGGTTTACCTTGATGGCAGCGGAGGACGCGGATTCGGACATGGTCTCCGCGCAACTTCTCTCCTTCTTCTCCGCTCTGCTCCCTCCTCGGTCCGTGGAAAAGCCCAACGGCGGAAGCAGCAGCAGCGGCGGAGCATTTATTTCTTCTTCTTCCGCGTCTGTGTTTCGCCTCCTCTTGCGGCTTCTTCTTTTGTCTGCTTCTTTTGTCTGCAGCGAGTGTGTTCCTTTCACATGTCGGCGGCAGCGCGCTAGTTAATAATCTCTTCCTGGAAGAGGGAGACACACACACACACTCCCTCACTCACTCCCTTTCTCTCTCTCTCTCTCTCTCACCTATCTCACTCTCTCCCTCCCTCTCTCTCTCATTGATCTGGATGTGTGTAAAACGGCGAAATGACGTGAATTCCCAGCACTGGGACACGCCCCCATTTAAAGGGAAACCCGAAGCAGGAAATGGCAGCAGGTCGCGCTACAACCTCACACACACTCTCAAACACACACTCTGTGTATTCCTTTATTGACCCCCAAGCCACATTCTGAATCCAAAAACACAATTATCACCCTTAAAGTAAAAACTATGTTCAGGGTAGTTTGGGGCCCCGACCACTAGGGGGCCCGCTGACCAGAAAACAGGTTTTTCTGCGTGCACTGTTAGCATGGGGCCCCCAGTGATACCTTGCTCTGAGCCCCAAGAGACCCTATCCCCGTCCCTGACTGTGATACCTCCAAAAATATCTTTAGATTCTACAATTCTGGATGACTTTAATTAATCTCACTACATTTTCTAATAATTTAAAAAACTCATGGTGGTAAAAAAGAAGTCTGACTTTTCATGGAAAACACATGGAAAATTTTAATCATTACATTTTCAGCATTGTTGCATGGTTTCACCAATGAGAGCACTTAGGAGCGGACAAATCACCGGATTTTCACCTGGACAGTGTTATTATCTCTCAAAGACATGAGGACAATTAGTTTTATTTACAGATCCCGGCAGAACTTCATGTCTGGATTTAAATGCACCACAAATTAATGTAATACAAAGACTATTTTCATTTTTTATATGTTTAAAAGGGTGTGTGTCTGCTAAAGAAATTTGGTCCCATGGTGGACGTGCTTTTGCCTAATATTGTGGACAGTTTTTTTTTTTTTTCCTGATTGTCCATTGTGCTGTTTTCAGCGTTAGTATTTGCATTTTCTCTCTCTGTGCATGTGTTCCTTCCCTGCATGTTGCGTGATGCATTAAATGCAACCAGATGACCTCATACGAGGCAGTGGTGGTCGATAGTGTTTAAAGAACCAGACTTGATCACATAGGGTTCCAGGTTCAAATCCACCAACTACCAGGTTACCACTGAGGTGCACTGAGCATGGCACTGTCCCAACAGCTGCCAACTGTTACAGAAGTCACATTATATTGTGTGCAGCGGTGTGTATCACAATATCACAATAACAAGGAGTTTACTCCTTCATTCCATGTATTATATGATAATAACTATTATTAAATAAAATTTAATTATTGATATTATTATCTTATAGAACCTATTTTGTGAAGGTGAAGGTGAGACTATGGAACAAACCCATACTCAAGTTATTTAAATGTTAAATGTTAAATGTTAAAAGTTAGAAAATGTATTGATCACAGGCCAAATGTAATTATCATTGTTATTATCATTAGCAGTAGTTATGGTATTCTATACCATCATTTAATGTCATGTAATGTTAAACCTCTTATTTAGGCTTGAGGTTTGGTCTAAACTAAAAACCTTCCAGGAACAAGAACTTGTTTAAACCAAGTTCCATTCCCGCATTAAGGTAGTGTTTCACTCTTAAATCACAAATGTTAAAAAAAAACATATTATGACGTATATTGTTCTCATAGGTCCATGTATTCAAAATTAACTGACTCTAAGGGACTTTGTTCTGTTAAGTTCAGTGCTTCTCAATTGTTTTCCGTTACGCCCCCCCCAGTAAGAAGAAAATAATTCACACACTCCCACCGCACCACCCACTCTCCCCCCCTAATATAAATAATAGCATTTGTCTATAAAATAGTTATAGTTACACCTCTGAATAACATCGTATCCTTGTTGACATAAAGAAAACAAAAAGAAAGAGATATAGTTCAACTTACAAGGATGTGCAATTACACTTTATTGTAGAATGGCGGAAAAAAGCATGTTCCCCAGGGTCACACACATCACATTGCGCCCCCCAGGAGGGCCCGCCCCACTATTTGAGAAGCACGGGTTTAGTTGAACATGACACTTTGATACTGGCCATTATTGAAGTAGGTGGTGAAATGTTGCTCTTATATTGATGAATGGCCGATTTAAACTTTGCCAATATGCAGTTTTGCAAATGTTGTCGAAAACATTATGTTTTCTGATATTGTACTCAGTATTTGCTGCTGTTTGCTCCCAAAACTTCCCCCAAATCATTATCGATATATATTAAGCCGATAATATCGGTTGACCCATATTACAGGACATCCCTACTTCTATATTGTTTTATACGTAGTTGCGCCATCTAGTGGCAGTGTAATACATTCTCCGCTTGTCAGTATCACATAAATAAAGTATTGTATTTATTTGATCCAAATATGGCAAATTATTGCAGCAGTTGTTTTAACTGTTTATACTGAACTGGCTCTGATCAGCAGCATGGTTGTGATTTTTCTGGAAATCGAACCTAGGACTCTCTTATCTGTTCTCCAGGTAAGTGTGCTAATTTCTACACTGTAAAACCGAGCAGAAAGAAAAACAAGAACAACATATTTACATTATATATCTAACAGGTCTCAGCAAGTATTACATTTGTAAAAGAAAAAATAACATCAAGTGAAATTACTCGAGTTCCTTCCTCGCTAACAACAAGGACAAGGTCCTTGCTTCCGTGCTTATCTACAGATTTACAGTATATAGTTGGACTCTCTGTTCAGTTCAGTTGTTTGCATATAGAAAAAGTTAAAATTAGATAAAAATATAAACAAGAAGTTGTTCTATGTGTATGTGTTTACTTTAACTTTTTTTTGTTATGTTACTGTAAAACCACATGATCATTTCCTTGATTTACACGTCATTATAGAGAAGGGTTAGGTTTTCTTTTGACTGTGAGCTAGCACTCTCCCCGGGCCAGAAGAAGTACTGCAAGGGGGTTGTCACTTTTATTATAAATATAATTAACAAATATAGTATTTTGTTTGTTTTATTAATAAAAAATAATTATCAATAATAATTTTACATTTGGATGTTTTAACCATTTTCTAGCTATAACTATCGTCTGAATGAGGAGGTATAAGACAATTTTACGTTTGTAAGTAAAGAAATATTTATTACAAAGTGTAAACAAGTATAAACCAAATGTCGTCCCTTCTTAGCGACGGAAATGTCGATGTCAGCAACACATGAATGTAAAATAATAACGAAAAACAAATACAAATTGTTCGGTACCTTCTTATTTACATCCGTTAGTTATGCTCTGGCACCCTCTAGTGGACATATGTGGCCTAAACGCGATGAGTTCAGTTTAGGAAAATAAGTTTCGGTTTCCAGTCATCAGAAATGAGAGCTAGCTCTTCCGTTTCTGTTAACCGCACCGATAAAGGAGCTCGTCTTTTTATTTGCGGTCACTCTGGCAGCGATGGAGGCCGAAATACTCAGGTTTATCCTCTCCAACCACGGAGCAGTGAACACGGACGAACTTCTCTACAACATGGGCTACGATGACACTTCGAGCATTATTTCCAACAAAGACAAGTTTGTTATGTGTTGTCGGGCCGGACAGCCTAAGGTGGTGGCCCGGACCAAAATGAGGCTGTGCAGGGAGAAGAACTGTATGAAGAGCTGCCGGGACCTCCACCTGTGCAAGAACTTTCTCTTCAGTGGATCCTGTAACTACACTCAAAACAGGTACAAATAAATAATAATATCAGTTTAAAATAACGTGGCCTGTAACATGGCGGTGACTAAAGAATTATTAATGTTAATTGTTATGGTTATTTGTAGTGTTTATGCTACTTGTGAAGTTGTGAAGGTAATTTTTTACACTCTCAACTCATTTCCAATCGTTTTATTTACGGGGAAACCGTCTAACCCTACTTTATTACCGCGAGGTGCGTTCATGTTCAAGGACTTATCAACTACGTCACATCTGGTGATTTTCTAACTTGCTTCTGATTAAATAAACACAGATATGTGTATTTATAAATATATAACAGGTAGTTTATCCACTTGTCGACAGTTTGACTAAAATAAGACGTCAAATTAAGTCTCTCTTTATTAAAACGTCTTGTATTTTTTTCATTTATATCGTAGAGTTAAAGTCACTTTTACGTGTCTTGTCATTCAAGGCTAGTTTTAAAGCCTTTCACCAGATTGTTTCGTCCCCGCCCTGCTCTTGTTTTCCTGCTGGGTTAGAATACCTTGGCACAACAACTAGTGGCACATGACCAACGTTAAAAAGACAACTTTTACGTCGCACTGGCAGAGTTGCTAAGCAGCTGTTTATTGACTGTGGCGTGTCCTCGCTCCAGGCAGGTGACCAGTAGGGCAGAGACGGGATTACGCCCTCTACTGGGTTTGGATGGTTCATGCAGTGTTATTTATACACAATCTGTATATGTCTATATCTATTTACTTATGTATATGTATGTACAGTATATATGTGTATATATTGTATATATGTACACATATCGTATAAGTTGAATAATGCATTAATTACATTACTGATCTAATTATTAATATTCATTCATTCATTTATTTTCATCCTCATCCTCATGTGTTACCTGGTCACAGGGGCAGCAGTCTCCAAGACTCCCACCCAAATCACACTACTCCTTACTGCTAGTGGTGTGCCCACTAGTGGTTATGTGGGTTAAGACGGTGCTAAATAAAAATTCAGTTGTGACTTAAATACAGAACTTCTCAGGCTCTATAGATATTTATAAAAAACTCAACATTTATCATAATCAGCTGTCTTTTTGCTCGTGACCTGCAGGAGAACATGTATCTTCTGCCATGACCTGAACATTCCGCGGAATGAGGAGATACTGAAGGAGCACGGTCTGGAGACTCTCAGCCGGCCACAGCTGTGCACGCTAATGCTGCAGAGTGACCACACACTCCTACCTTCTGTGAGTCTGGATCTTTGTAACTAACTCAGTTATAGGCTGGTTATTTAAGGTGATCGTTTAAGGGTTACAGTGGTCAACATACAATATATAAAAGCATAAATAAATAAAAATGGTTGTAGGCATGTGTATTTATGTAAACGTGTCATTATTTACTACATGACAAACCAAAAATAAAATTAAAAGTCTCTACGACTGACACCCAAACCACGCTGCCCCCTACTGTGATTCTTCCTGTGGGTGGTGAGCCCATTGAAAGTTATGTGGCAGCCTGGCAGCTGGTGGATTCAACCTATGGCCACAGGTAGTAAAAATTATTATTAAAAAATTACGTTTATTTTTTATTTTAAATTGTTGTTGCGCTGGCAAAGCCCTGTGACCCTCTGAAAACAGATCTGGGACCCACTTTTGGTTCACGACCCACCAGTTGAAAATTCAATCCTCAACTTTCCACCAATGCATCAAATAAAATATGATGTGTACGTTAATGACGATGTTCAAGTCTACTGGTCCTCTGAGAGATTAGACAACCAAATATCTAACATCATGAAAACACAGTCTAATCTTTCAAGTTTTATTTCCTCATTCAAGTAATGAACTTGGATCAAGTACAGTCACGGTAGGATCTAGAAAGATCTTCGTGAACCACGTGACTCTCTGACTCTTCACTGTTTTCACGCCATGGAATGTGCTACGAAGGAATTGAATAGTGCTGCAAGGAATTGATGTTGTTACATCCCAAGTCTAGGGGAAACGGGTACGCAACGTGATTTTGCCCCTTTCTCCTCTTCTTCCCTAAGATGATGGCCGAGGCACAGCACAGATAGTTTTGGGCTATTTATTTAGCTCAACGTAAATAAAAAAATTGGGCGTTTTAATCCCTTCACATCGAGTAACCATAACACAAGCACAGCACGTTCCTGGTAAAAGCTGAAGAGAGAGGGGAAGATGGCTGCCATCAGCTGGTTTTTATTCTGTTGGTTGACCAATGAACTTGCAGCTTTTCTCCCATGTGATCCTGCCAAATACAAAAGACAGGCCCACAACATGAATATAACTATACGACCAGGGTTGTAACAATGTCTAACGCGAGAAAATGTTGAGGTCGAATGACTCGCTTGCCGCTCTATAACTTGTTCTCTTTGGTTTTATCCCGTTCAGATCTGTCATGATTACAACAATGACCAGGCTCCATTTGGTCGTTGCAAGGATGGAAACGAGTGCAAACGGCTACACATTTGTGAGCGATACATCCTGGGCGACTGCTGTTGCGACAAGAATCATGATTTCAGGGCTTCACAGCCACTGAGACGTCTGCAGATGAATGGCATCCCGGACACCCTGATTGGCTCTTTGAAGACCGTTTATGAAAATAAAGAGGCCTTGTGGTTCTCTAAGAAGATGGACGATCGCAGCAAGAGCAGCAACCAAAACCTACAGCAGCTCAGGGCTCTGAGCGTTTCAGCTTCAAGTCTGGAGAGAGACCTGAATTTCCAACAGAGTGAGTGTATCAGAGGAAGAGGTATCAAAAGGGGCAATAGAGGCAGTAGGGGCAACGTAGGCCACAGAGGCAATAGGGGCTACAGGGGTGGCCGAGGCAGAGGTAACACACGTGGTGGAGCGGATCCAAGCAACATGGTGAAGGCACGTTCCGTCAGCGATATTTCTGATTCTATCGGTGGCCTCGACCTCTACACTGAAACTGGCCTTGGTGATGACAACTGCGGCAGCTCTGAGGCTTCTGCTTCTGCCTCCAATGACGACTCAGGCAGCAAGAAATCACCAATGTATCCGAATGAAACCCAAGCGGCCACCAGGGGGAGGCGCAGAGATGACAATAACCCAAGCCATGATGGCGGAGCGGGCAGAAGACCAAAACCTGTTAGAGGTAAACTGAGCTCTGGAAAGAACACAGATAACACTTCATTTCAAATAAAAATAATTAATCTTATTTTTTCATTTCAGAAAAAACAGAGATATGTCTGTTTTTCATTAAAGGCTACTGTAAACATGACGACGGTGAGTACTGTAGCTACAGAATTGCACTTTAGTTTCCTGCATCAAAGTAACATATGTTGAGGTATCTGTCTATATTCTGGAAACATCATCAGACAAATGCTTCAAAGTTCATGACAAGATGCCATACCGCTGGGAGCTCAGTGAAGGGGACCAGTGGAAGGCTTTACCTGACAATGAAGGCATTGAGAAGGAGTACTGTGACCCACAAAACCAGTACAGGTAATACTCACTGTGAGCAATGAAGCAAAACTAATGAAAGTAGTAGCCATAGCAGTAGTAGCAGTAGTTGCAGTAGTCATTGACGTGTCTGTAGTGGTAGTAGTAGTTGAAGTAGATGTAGTAGTAGCAGCACCGATAGTAGAAAGGGTAGTAGTAGCAACAGTAATTGAAGTATCAGTACTAGTAGCAGCTGTAGTAGTAACAGTAGGTGCAGCAATACCACCGGTAATGACACCAGTATTCACAGTAGTTGAGGCAACAGTTGTAGTAGCAGTAATGCAGGCATCAGTAGTAGGGACAGTAGCAGCAGATGTTGAAATATCAGTAGTAGTTGTAGCAGCAGCAGTAGCAGTAGTAGTAGTATTAGTAGTAGTAGCAGTAATAGCAGCAGTTGTTAAATTAGTTGTAGTATTAGCAGCAGTAGTAGTAGGGGTAGTAGTAGTTGAAGTAGCAGTAGTATTAGCATCAGTAGATGAAGTAAGCGCAGTAATACCACCAGTAGTAGAGTAGTAGCAGTAGTAGTCACAGTAGCTGAAGCAACAGTAGTAGTAGCAGTAATGCAGGCATCAGTAGTAGGGACAGTAGCAGCAGATGTTGAAATATCAGTAGAAGTAGCAGCAGCAGTAGTAGTAGTATTAGTAGTAGTAGCAGTAATAGCAGCAGTTGTTAAATTAGTTGTTGCACTAGCAGCAGTAGCAGTAGGGGTAGTAGTAGTTGAAGTAGCAGAAGTAGCAGCGGTAGTAGTAGCATCAGTAGATGAAGTAGGCGCAGTAATACCACCAGTCGTAGGGGTAGTAGTCACAGTAGTTGAAGCAACTGTAGTAGTAGCAGTGATACAGGCATCAGTAGTAGGGGTAGTAGCAGAAGTTTTTAAAATATCAGTAGTAGTAGCAGCAGTACTAGTACCTGTAGTAGTAGCAGCATTAGTTGAAGTAGCAGTAGTAGTAGCTGCGGTAGAAGTAGCAGTAATTGCAGTAGTCATTGAAGTGTCTGTACTAGTAGCAGTAGTTGAAGTAGCTGTAGTAGTAGCAGCAGCAGTACTAGCAGCATTAGTTGATGTAGTAGTAGCTGCAGTAGAAGTAGCAGTAGTTGCAGTAGTCATTGAAGTGTCTGTAGTAGTAGCAGTAGTAGTAGGTGTAGTAGTAGCAGCAGCTGTAGTTGTAGGGGTAGTAGTTAAGCAGCTGTAGCAGTAGCAGCATCAGTTGTTGAAGTAGGTGTAGTAATAGGACCCTCCCTCCCCAGTGTTGTTAACTGTTGGGGTCTCTGGAGTATAGTATGGTGTTGTCACTTTTTTTCTCCTCCCTATCCTCCTGTCAACGCCTTCAGTGGCAGCAGTAGCAGCAGCAGTAGTAGCAGCAGCAGCAGTAGTAGCAGCAGCAGTAGTAGTAGTAGCAGCAGTAGTAGTAGCAGCAGCAGTAGTAGTAGTATTAGTAGTAGTAGTTTTGGAGCTATAGTTAAAAATCACTGCTCTAATCATTGACTTCCAAACTCTGTGCTGTGTTGTGGATTAAAACAATCTCTATTTTTTTGGTTGTTATGTTTCAGCAACACCGATCAACGTGTACATTTTGATACCATGACCTGCGGTGACAGCAAAGTGCGACGTCTGTCCACCAGTAACTCCTTGGTTGAACCCACGTTTATGTTCACAACCGAGTGGCTGTGGTACTGGGAGGACGAGACGGCTATGTGGAATCTGTATGCTGTGAGTTACAGCCAGTCACACCTCAGTAAAAGAACACCAGATGACTGGGTTCTTCTTCTTCTTCCCTCGGCTTATTCCGTTTTCTAGGGGTTGCCACAGCGAGTCAACAATTTCCATCTCACCCTGTCCTCCGCATCCTCCACTCCAACTCCAACCACCTCCATGTCCTCCCTCACCGCATCCATAAATCTCCTCTTTGGCCCTTCTCTTCGTCTCTTACCTGGTAGCATGGCATTCTTCTCCCAATATAACCACTGTCCCTCCTCTGGACATGTCCAAACCATCTTAATCTGTCTTCTGTAGCCTTTTCTCCAAACCTTGCAGTCTGTGTTGTCGCCCTGATCACCTCGTTCCTGATAATGTCCATCCTTGTCACCCCCAAAGAGAATCTCAGCATCTTTAACTCCTCCACCTCCAGCTCTCCCTCTTCTACCTATTCCTAGTGTCTCTAGGCCATACATCATGGCTGGTCTCACCACTGTCCTTTAAACCTGTCCCTTCACCTTAGCTGACTCTCTTCTATCACTTCTGAGACCTTTCTCCAGTTGTTCCATCATGCCTGTACTCTACTCTTCACCTCTCTTCCACAGTCTCCACTGATCTGAACAGTTGAGTCTAAGTATCTGAACTCCTCCACCTTCCCCACCTCTGCTCCACCTCTGCTCCAAACCAAATGACTGGGTTACTGGGCATTAATGTCTGCTAGATTTGGACTTCCTTTTCCTTTGGTTTAATCTGATGAAGACTCTTCCTAATACATAAAGAGAGAAGATTCTACAGTAGTGTCATTAGAGTCACTAGTGATGAGTAACCTCAGGTCTTTGGAATTCAGTTAAACAGCTCCATGTCTTTTATCTCTTCCTAGTTAACACCATGTCCTTTACTGGAACTTTCTATCACAACATTGCTTGGGCTTCAGGAGGTTTTTTTGTTTTTGTGTTTTGTTGATTGGCGGTTAGAATTTTCTGCATTATTCCGCAAGATACAAGAAGGGCTGTATGTGTGGATGTTTGAAAATATATTGAGTCCAACTTGTTAATTTTTGTGTCTTGGATGTAGTCTAGTGGAAATGGATCCGTCAGTGTTGATAGCTCTGAGCTGGAGAGAAAGTTTCTGATCAACGACAAAGACGTCGTTGAATTCACCGCAGGCTCGCAGTCTTATTCGCTGAGTTTCCAGGGTAAAGCGATTGCTAAACCAATAAGCAGCATATCTTCGTAAAAAAAAGTTATGTGGGTTTCACAGCTGTGTGTTTCTGCTTGCCAGACATGATGCAAACAAACAAGCACTACGGCACAAGGAGGCGGGTAAGGAGACGTCCACAGTTTGTCTCTGCAGCGGACGTTGTGACCCGGAAAGTCAGGTGCGAAGTCCAACATGCAGAAGTAGCACTGAATTATCATATTCAATGTTATAAGACATATAAATTGCTTATTTTTAATCTTATTTTATTCTCTGGTTATTGTTTCATCAGTAATTGCGAAATGTCTCTTTCTTTGATTCCTGACATCAGTGTTGTGTTCAACTAAACAGGCCTAGGTTTCATAGAAAGCATATTTGTGTCTAGATTTTATTAAATATACAATACTTTTTGGGCTCGTATTTGTTCACTGTTAGATTTTTCTAAAAATATGCGACGTTGGCCAAAAATGGTTGGGAAATGAGGCTCTACCGCTAACGAGCTATGTCTGAATTAAAATTTGTTGCATCATTGTTGCATTATTATGTGAGAATATGATTTTTTTTTAGATCACAAAAAAAAAAAAACAATGAAACATTGTAATCATGGCAACATTGAAAGTTTTTAAAGAAAACACTTCAAAGCCTGAGGTTTTGCCTATCGTGAGGGGTCTTTGATGTGATGCTGTTTTAGATCACAGTTAAAGTCAAAAACCCTGAACTACAACATCACAGTCCACTCCGTTAATAACAACCCTGGAGCTAGGGCTAGAGTGAGAGAGAGCGACACCCTGCAGGACAGCTGACCAACTATGAAGTGGACAACCGCCCTCTCCAAGCCCTCCTGTACCACGGGATGACTCCTCCAGGGAAGATGTCGTTGTGTTTCGGCTCAGGCGTATTTCACCGGCAAACCACTCATCAGTGCGACTTTATACGATAATCCCTGCTGTGTTTGCGTTCTTTTGAGGAAACTAAAAAAGAAACATGAACTTATTTTCTCTCTGTCTACAGGAAGCCCCAGGGTAATCTGAATTTCTGCCCTATACCAAAACATTGGGACAAGGGAGAGATCCCTGCAACAGGAGGCAAGGTGAATAATCTTTATTTCTATGTCTTGTTTTTCACTATATTATCCTTACTAGACCACAAAGGTACATTCATTTTTAACAAGGTGTTCTTTAAAAAGGACCAACACTCTAGGGCACAGATGTCAAACTCTGGTCCGGGGGGCCAAATCTGGCACGCAGTGTAATTATTTTTGGCCCGCGAGATAAAATCAAATTTGCACTAGAGTTGGCCCACCAGTATATAGACCTTACATTTGAATTTGTTATATTAATATATAATGCTTTTTGTTATAGCACATACATTTTCTTCTGTTATAGAAACATTTACATCGAAAATGATATGAAGACGCAATAAGAAACAAATACCAATGATTTATTTCTACTACAATTTCTCACGTGTTGATACCAATAAGCTTTGGCTGTTCCAGATTCAGTGTATACACATGATAACAAAAAAAACAATTCATATCCGGAGTGAAGGGAAAACATGCACGTTTGTAGTTAATTTCTCAATATATATGAAGTTTTTGCACCTTGTTTCTCAGCGCGTTTCCCTGCAATACCCTTCTGATGAATTTGAGGAGATCGAGACGATGTTCTGTAAAACCATGAGAGGCTTCGACATCATTAGCATCGAGAGGATTCAGAACAAATCTCTGTGGGAACTGTTTCAGTTGTAAGTATACAATGTTGCTCTTCAGTTTTCATAGCCCACAACTACAAGATAATAAGTTAAATGTGTAAACCTGTGTATTTTGAATGTGAACCTTATGTAAAAAGGTTGAGTTGTACTTAACACGTGCATTATCTTTGACATGTTTTAATCATGTATTTATTTCATTGTGCAAAAATGTAATTGTTAATGTAGTACAAATCTACAATTTTGATGTTTGAGAATGCAATGAGAGAAAGACCCTGTCCTTGACATTCTTTGACCACCAAAAACTTTAAAACTTGATAAACTTTAAAGCTCAACATACCTTGCACTGACATTGACACCTTGATAAACTTTGATCCTTGACAAACCTTGAACCTTGATGCTTTTGGCCCAGATAACCCTTAAACCTTCAACCATCCCTTGAACCATGACAACCCTTGACATAGTGTTTTCAGGGCAGTGGCCTTCTGGTTAAGGAAGTGGACTTGGGTCCGCAAGGTCCTCGGTTCAAATCCCACTACCACAAAGTTAACACTGAGATGCCCTGAGCATGGTATCGTCCCTACACAATGCTCCCCGGGCGCTCAGTACCTGCCCACTGCTCACTTTGATGATGGGTTAAATGCAGAGGCCGAATTTCGTTGTGCGCTGTGGTGTGAATCACAACGTCACAATGACAAAAAAGAAATTTCTTTCTTCTTTCACCTGAAGGCAGAAGAACCAGATGAAGGTCAAAAACGGTGGACGAAACGTGAGAGAGAGAATGCTTTTCCACGGCACTGACTCCCACAGCGTTGATGCTATTTGTCACGGCAACTTTGACTGGAGACTGTGTGGAACTAATGGGACAGTTTACGGAAAAGGTATGATCCTCAATTTGTGTTCCTCTGTATTCCCATTATAATTAATGTTGGAGGTTACAAAAACGGCATGTCTTTTATCTTTTCTTTAAAAATTCAGGTAGCTACTTTGCCCGTGATGCCAAGTACTCCCACAAGTATACCTCCAAGTATAGCTCGGTCAGATCTATGTTTGTGGCTCGGGTGTTGATAGGAGAATTCACTAAAGGCTCCCCAGACCTGGTGCGACCTCCTTCCAAGGACGGCGGGGAAATAAACTTCTATGACAGCTGTGTGGATGAACTCGAAAACCCGTCAATATATGTTGTGTTCGACAGGCCCCAAGTGTACCCCGAGTACTTGCTGCAGTACAGGGAGTCGGGCTCGTTTTACGGTGGCGACACAACATTGGCAGCAAGTGCAATCCAACCTACAGTGACCACTTCTCAGTCCTCCAAATACTATTCAGCTAATCCCAGTAAAAGCACATACCAGCCTCGCACAACATCTGCATCCACAACTGCTTCGCACAACATCAGTCAGCCTCCGGTTCTGTTCGTCTCATCTCAATCCACACCTGCACATCAACAATTTAGGTCCAGTACTGACTACAGTCGACCTAGCCAATCAGCAACTCCCACGGACCGCTCAGCGAGTAAAAACAACGACTCCTGTGTCATTGCATAGGCGGAGAAGTGACGTAGTGCTACAGCTAATTGAAGAACTATAAGTGGGATGGTGTAACTCAATGATCTCACACCAATATTTGTTTTCTTGAGAGGAAAAAAAGTTGTTTTGAAATGCTTTAATCAGATCTGTCTTGAAATGCTCTGACTGAGGTGGTCTTGTCAAACCACCATATCTTGGTGCGAACTTTTAATCAAAATGGACTATGTTTTTCCATGACATGGAGGCATCAAGATACGATCACGATATTAACGTTCACTTTTACATGTATACATTCAGCAGACACCTTTATTGTAAGGGAGGTTAAGGGTAGAGGGAGTGCGATGACAGGATGTTCCCTAGGAAGAGCTGCATCTTGAGTTTGTTGAGTACATGAAGGGAGTCGCCTGTTCTGGTAGTTCTCCATAGATCATTCCACCAGTGTGGAATGACCCATGAAAAGAGCCTGGATTGATTTGTGCAGGGTATTGGGACAGCCAGACGATGATCCCCTTAAGGCAACTTAAGGCACTATCAAGAGTGTTTAAGTACGTAGGAACCAACCTATTAAAAACACTGGGCTAGCAACTGTGGTTCATTTAATGTTGTGTTGTTTGCCGGTACCTTTCCCCAATCCTCAACCAGTTTACCTGTACAAGGATCTACTGGTTCGACTCATCTATTGGTTAATAATTTGAGGGAAGGGAACCGAGACCAGAGGGATCGGGATCCTGTGAAATAAGTAAAATGGCATTGAAAAGTCCTGTATAAAAGGTTAGAATGCTTTTAGGGCTGGACTTGGCCCATGGCTGGTTTAACCCACTTACAACATTCAATACTATGCTAAATTTACACACAATATCACATGATCACTCGGGGTAATAGTGGTTGGTTGTTATTCATGACAACAACAAGGAGGTCGTAAAGCTGTACGACTTCTGTTTCGTTTAAGCATTGACGATAAAGTAATGTTGAAGTTATAAACATCACTACCGACCGTTCGTTTTTCTCCCCTACCCAACCAGGTAGGCGTGCCAAGGTGGGCGTGGCATACTGAGCGCCCTCAGCATTTAGGTAAAGGCTCAGAAATCCATTGCCTTGACGAACCAGTTTACCGTAAATAACTCTGGAGTTATTTATATTACGTTATTATCACATCGCGTACTGAAAAAAAGGAAAAAAATTATGTTTTTTTTTTTTCTCTTTCATAGTTAATACATACTTACTCTTTATACTTTATCTGTTGGTAAAGCAAGTGTCAGGTGTGTGATAAAGGCATATTCCGTAAACGAAATTTTATTTACATGAACTCACATGGTGGAGTTGTTGGGAAGTCACCTGAAGTACTTTTAATTCTGGTTTCCTCTGCACTGACTAGATGATTATTTCAGTTGCTATATATATATATATATGTGTACTTTGTTCTTAAATAAGAAATAATTTCTGAACCAAAAATAACTGGTGCTTAGCCAGTAGAGGGAGACACCACTGTTTTACTTATATATATTCTAAAGCAAATCTTGAAAATATTTATTATGAGACAATTTTTGAATCAAATCAATAATGTCTACTTTCTGCTGCATTTTCTGATCATTTACCACCAGCTCTGTACCCGATGTTTGACCTGAAATTTTACTGAAATTGCACTCCTGTTTTGGTGACTGTAAAATAAATGCGATTCCATCTTCTGAGTGCTGCGTTGTTTCATTCCATTTGTGGCCCTGCCGTTCTTTTTCCTAATTCAATGGAAACTAAACGCCACCAGCCGTCGTCTTGGGTCTCATAATTAAATGAGCTAATGCAATAAAAGTGATCAATATGGCTGCTGCTGCTTCCTGCCAACATCCGAGAAAACCTGAAAGCACACACACGGAAACAAATGAATAAATGTCCTGATGAGTTGCTGTAAATATAAATGATCTCAATATATTTTCATTAAGTCACCAGCAGGTGCTGTATGAGCGAGAGGTAACCTGAAGTTATAATTTACTTCATTCATGTGCTATTTATACATATACATGAATAGCACGTGATATATGTATGTATATATTTAAATATATATATATATATATATATATATATAATGTATGTACCTGTGTATATACATTGTCAACCTTATTAATACAAAGCATTGGTACAATTAAAAATGACAGTAATACATATGTGTATGACAGTAATACATATGTGTAATTTAAATTTATGTTTACACACAGTATTATACATATATGTATATTATACATATATACACATATATTGTTTTGAAAATGCTATTTCTACCTAACATTTGTTTTTGTCTCTATTAAAATATATATTTTATATATGTAGGTGTTCATATAGTTCTTTAACTAGCCAGCAAAAATCAATTCATTTCAAATTCCTTTACACATACAGTACACATATGTGCATTTCGATATATGAATTTTTACTAATACATATTTGTACAGAATATATACATACATTTACTGTATGTATGTATGTGTGTACTATATATCTATATCTATATCTATATATCTACATACATAGTATATATATACATGTGTGTGTGTGTGTGTGTGTATGTATCTACAGTTTGTGTGTATATATTTATATATTTGTGTGTGTGTGTGTGTGCTTGTGTCTGTGTATACACATATATTGTCACCATTCTTCTGTAAGTGGACTTCAAGGCTTTGGTCCAAAGAAATGAAGCAGATTACAAAGACAGCTCCCAGGGGTAAAATGGATTTGGCTGTCACTTTCTTTTCTCCTCCTCCTCCTCCTCCTCCTACTCCTCAGTCTCTTCTCCTGCTCCTCCTCTTCTCATTATGTGTTTGCGCCCCATTAAGATGAGGCAGTCCTCATACATACAGCTGTGCCCTGCAGGAAGCAGTAGCCCACCCAGTGACAGCAAATATCCACTGACATTAAACAGCCTCAGCAGCAACTTCCTGTCTGCTGTTGGCCCGTGGCGGCTGTGGTGTCCTGCCCTGTCTTACTGTCTCCTGCAGGACGGTCTGCTCCACCAGAGCTGCCTGCCGGAACCTCTCCTAACTGTGGAGATTCCAGGTATCACCTGAGTTTATGAATTAAAAATGACCTTGTGTTGTGTTGCTCGTCTACGTCTCTGCCAGTGTTTGTGCGTCTGCTGAATCACAGTGATGTGGATCCAGCCAAAGTAAGAATATTCTGGCAGCCAGAGACTTCAGGATGGTTTCCAGCTCCCAAATTTGGAGCTGGAAACCACACCAGTCCCCTCCACTGTTGGAGTATCTTTCAAATGTCCTTCAAGGTCCATTAAGTGGTTACCAGAGTATCATCACAGCAGTGTCATCAGAGTTCTACCCCTGGGTGCCACATATCTTCAGGTTCTTGGGGATCCTTCCAGAGAACCCCACAGACTGGGAACTCTTCTTCTTCTCCTTTATTTGAGCAACTTTTAAGGTGATGGTGTGTATGTCTCACTACACCCAGGACGGTTAACTGTAGTGTACACAAGTTCTTATCACCTCGTTATTGATCAGACGTTCCTTTTTGCTTATCATTACCGACTTTTCCTTTTTCTTCCACATCTTTATTTAGATTGCATTACAATGCATTAGACAGATGCTTTCCAAAGCCAAGCAGTTGCTTGGGGCCCCAGCCACTAGGGGGCCCCGGCGATACCTTGCTTGTTTTTCTGTTCCAGTAACACAAAGATTTTGAGGGTTGTAGATTTTTGATTATTTAATTAATTGGATCAATAATGATTTATTTGATGATTTTTAAACACTTGACAATCCTTATTTTATATAATTTCTTCTTCCTCTCCCTCCAGCAAGTCCATTTTCCAGGGGTTTCTGCAGTAAATCATCCTTTTCCACGTCTTGTTCTCTCCATCTTCTACTATGACTCCAACTACCTCCACGTCCTCCATCACTGCATCCATCCATCTCCTCTTGGTGGCTCCATCTCTAAGGTTATTTTCTACCATTGTATCCACTGTCCCACCTCTGAACATGTCCAAACCATCTCAATCTGTCTTCTCTAGCTTTTTCTCCAAACCTTCCTGTCTGTGTTGTCCCTCTAAT
>JAFBJS010019613.1:191559-219185 GCA_016785265.1 Paraplagusia blochii | reverse complement strand
CCCTCTAATCACCTCATTCCTGATCCTGTCCATCCTTGTCTCTCCTAAAGAGAATCTCAGCATCTTTAACTCCTCCAACTCCAGCTCTGTCTCTTGTTTTCTACCTATTCCTAGTGTCTCTAGTCCATTCATCATGGCTGGTCTCACCACTGTCCTGTAAACCTTTCCCTTCACCTTAGCTGACTCTCTTCTATCTCAAATCCCTCCTGAGTCTTTTCTCCAGCTGTTCCATCCAGACTCCACTCTATTCTTCACCTTATTTTATTATTTATAATGCTGAGATGCCACACTGTGCAAATTGCCATTAACCGTTGCCATCTGCTGGCAGGGTAAAATACCTGTGCTGTCCCACCTATTATAATAATGTACCCACGGAGGGCAGCGACCTAGCATTTGACCAAAGCACTGAGTATTATTATCATCCCTATTTTCCTATTTACTACTGTTATTTTTCATTCTTTTATTTTGTTAGAAAAATCCTACTTTTTTTGTGCATATTTAAATAACTAATTTGGTTGGATAATTATCATGTCAGCCAATCAGCTGTGAGCAACCCGACTGCAGTCATGAATGAACAATACGCCTCGCGTTCCCGGCATGCATTGTGGAAATAGTGTATGTGTGAGGGTTGGAGAGAGAGAGGGAAGGGAGAGAAGGGAGAGAAGGAAAGAGAGGGAGAGAGAGTAGCGTGGCTTTGGTTTGGAGGCTGAGGAAGGACCGTGGACCTGAGCGCAGAAGAAGAACGAGTCTGAGTAGTAGTAGTAGAAGAAGAAGAAGCAGAAGAAGAAGAAGGAGGAGGAGAAGCTCAGATCACCCGCTCATCACTGACAACCGCTCAGGTAGGTTAAAAAACCCGCACGGCATCACTGCTCTTTCCGTTTCCTTGTCATCACTCTTCGTGGGCGTGCTCGTGTTTCCCCCGCTGCGGGGAAGCATCTGCCCCAGACAATAAGCCTCTTCTGCCCCCGGGGGGTGGATTGTGGTCCTGCTGCTGTTGTTGCATATTCACACTGTGTTTCTGGGGCAGAAAGCGCAGTGTTCGTGCAGGGATTCCCCATCAGCCATGTCACTCCCCGGCCACTCTGGTCTCCGTACATCAGGGAGGAGGAGGGTGGAGGTGTGTGAGTGTGGAGTGGATGCTGCTGCTGCTGCTGCTGCTGCTGCTGGTGGTGGTGGTGGTGGGGAACCATTCCATGGTTGTGGCCGGGAGGGGGAGGCAGGATCATAAAGTCACTGCACTCATATATTCGTGAATGCTACGTGGCTTCACCCTTATATTCAGCCTCTGTCCTTTGTTTTCAGTGTTGAACGGAACTGGAATGTATGAAAAACACAAATAACACAATTTAAATTAATTTTAACCTCATATCAAGCGTTTATTTGTATTTTTAAGCTGTTTTCTTCATTTGAAAGTTGTCATCGTAAACTCGTCGACCGCAGTGACTAAGCTTTCGGACAGTTTTAGCTTAGCATGTCCATAAAATTCTATTTTCTCTAACTATGGCACCAAGCCATGTTTTATTACATTATATTTATTATACTCTGGATTCAATATGCACTTAATTTTGGTTTAATTTGCCAGTATGAACAGTAAATTACAACGAAACCGCCCTTATAGGTAATGTGAGATATTTTAGCCTGTTTTTAATATTAGCAAGTATTTTAGTTAATATTAACAAATATTTTATCTATTCAGGAGTGTTTGGTTCTTGGAGACATATTGCAAACATGGCTCACATGTCAAAATTCAGTTAAAAATGAAATTTTGTGTTTTAAAATTATATATGTATATGTAGGTATGAGTGTATGTATATATGCATGTACACAGTATATCTATATAATATATAAAGAAAACGGACCATATATATACACTTTATATATACAGTATATATATATATATATATATATATATATGGTCCATTTTCTTTTGCGAACTATCGCTATGGTATAATCAGGGTCTCTTCACAGTGAGGTTTGTCAGCAGGACATAAAAAATGTTTCATTTTCTTTTCATAAACATGAATAACGAAAAAAGTTCCAGTTATGTAACTTGCAAGATGGCTGTGCCCATGTTCTTGAAGGGTAGGCTGGTAGGTGAACCCTATAATTTCATCTCGCTCAAACATCTCTTAAAAACAAGATGTTAAGATCTTAAGAAAATTATTAAGAAAAAAAGAATTATGTCAGGTTTGTTGTAAAAAAAATCCATTCTATCCTGTGGCGAGGTATTTTAAGAAGAACTAGCTTCTTCTGTGCGTAACATAATTTAGGTGTCACGATTGGACATCTGATTGTGCTAGAGACCAATGGTATAGCTGATTGATGACAACAGTCCGGCAACATGGCTGCCTCCATGGTTTAACTAACCATTACCGTAAGTTTCTCCCAAAATTATTCTACAGTGACTTAATGGATTCTAAACAATGATGTATACACATTAGTTACTATTAGTTTTATATTTATTAGTGATATGACAAAGTAATGCTGCTTCCAAAAAACATCTTGGAAAATTTGTACTTAAAGTTTTACGTTGAGCAATTTTGACATTTCTTGGTCATCCAGGTTGCTGGAAACCCTTATCTTTTTACCTTACCCTTCTTGCTCAACTTGATTTATATTAATAACTAATTTTGACCTAGCTAACCGCATTCTAGCATTTCATATGTGACTGCAACCATCTTGAGATCAGCCTGTCTGTCTGTCTATTTATCCATCTATTTATCTATCTACTGTGTGGCTTGTGGTAACTCCACTGTTTACCTGTGTTGTATCCAGTAAGCTTACTTAGTCCATAGCTCATTGCACTTCAAGGCTATTGTCATGTACAATAAGCTTCATGTCCATGACCTGAGGCACCTTGAATGCACCATTCCCAGATCCTGCCATCACATCAGGAGAGGAATCCAGACTTGTGTTCACCACATTGCAGCTGTTTGTACAGGTCTGTCCTGGTTCAGCAGGTTGTGATGAATTAGTGAACTGTTTCCCAGCTCCTAATGTTACTACACACTCTCCTACTGTGTCCTGGGAGTGTTTGAGTCCTAGTGGTCAAACTTCAGGATGCAGTTATTGCTTTTTCTTTATCTATCACGTTCCTCTATTTTTCTGAAATTATGCAGATTTAATTTTTATTAAATATCTATTTTCCAATGTATTTCTTCAAGTAAAGACAGTCCAATACCAAAAGTCGTACGTGACGAATTGACCAGTAATGCATGAAATGCGTCTTCATAGTATTAAAGATTCTAATTTGTTTTGCCTTTACATTAAATTATGGAAGATGTCCTCCTACGAAGACACATCTCTGCTCTCAGGTTTTCTGATGTCAGCAACACACTGCCAAATAAGCAACCATGAAATATTAATCAGTCAATCAGAGGGCAGACTCAAGTGTTCCATCTATAACCAGTTATCTGCTCTTCCTCCCAGCAGATGCTCCTCAGCATGGTAGGCTGGCAGCAGCCGCTAATGACACGGACTCTTTTTTTCTCTTAGAAAAATAATGAACTGCTAAGTGGCCTTGACATTTTTTGTCCTTTATGTGCTGGCGTGGTGCTGTTTCTGGAGGCTGGGACTCAGTTCAATGATGTTGATCAGTGCAATGATCGATGAGAACGGTCGCTTAGCAAAATAATGAAAAATAATCAAGAGTTAGTGTTTGTGATGTCATGTTATTGCTGGTTAATTTAATTGAAAACATTGGGAAAAATATCTTGCCAGATTGTGATGGTTTGTACACGTTCAGGGAAGGGACAGTGCATACTTAGCAAGAATCATCCTAGAGATGGAGCTACCAGGTAGGATATAAAGAGGAGATTGATGAATGCAGTAAGAGAGGACATGGAGGTAGTTGGAGTCAGGGCAGAAGATAAAGAGGACAGGGGGAGGGGGTGGAAAAGGATGATTCACTGTGGAAACCCCTGAAGAAGGGACAAGCTAAAAGAAATGTCTTAGCTTGTCTCATTACTCCAACTTTACTTCTTAACATTTCTTTTCCTTTTGGCTTATCCCGTTTTTCAGGGGTTGCCACAGTGAGTGAACAATTTCCATCTAACCCTGTCCTCTGCATCTTCAACATCTCCAACCACCTCCATGTCCTCCCTCACTGCATCCATAAATCTCCTCTCTGTCTCTTACCTGGTAGCTCCATGTCTAGCATTCTTCTCCCAATATATCCACTGTCCCTCCTCTGAACATGTCCAAACCATCTCAATCTGTCTTCTCTATCTTTTTCTCCAAACCTTCTTGTCTGTGTTGTCCCTCTAATCACCTCATTCCTGATCCTGTCCATCCTTGTCACCCCCAAAGAGAATCTCAGCATCTTTAACTCCTCCACCTCCAGCTCTGTCTCTTGTCTTCTACCTATTCCTAGTGTCTCTGATCCATCATGGCTGGTCTCACAACTGTCCTGTAAACCTTTCCCTTCACCTTAGCTGACTCTCTTCTATCACAGATCACTCCTGAGACCTTTCTCCAGTTGTTCCATCCTGCCTAGTTCTACATACTGTATTTTTCAGGTGGAATTATAAGGTACATTAGGGAACACAAAGTACTCAGATCAGTGGAACTTTGTGGAACTCAGTCAGAACAACTTTCGACTCATCAAACAAATAAAATCCAAAACGATACACTGACCTTTTCAGTTCCCCCCCTTTTTTTTTTACAACTCCATCAAATTCTTCATCTTCAGCGTGTCAGTTTAACGATTTCGGTGTCAACCGTGATCAGTTCAACCTCCTCATTATCAGAGTCAGTCTGGTTGATATTGCTGAGCTGTGCGGCGATTATTCCAGCCTGCAGTTGAAAATCCACTTTTTTTAGCCTGTCTCTTAACATTTTGGAGTTTCTAAACACACATTAACATTACACTGAGGACTAATACTGTCTTGAGTGTGCAATAGTACTCCACTCACCAAACACGGTACACTGTAGTACACAAATAATCCATTGACTCATAGTCAAGTCATAATGCTGTGGTGAGGATGTGTAGCTCACCAATCTTCTTTCTAAAGCAGGGGTTTTCAAAGTGTGGGGCGGGCCCCCCTGGCGGGGCGCGGTGTGATGCTGCGTGTGACCCTGGGGAACATGCTTTTTTTCCCGCCGTACTACAATAAAGTGTAATTGCACATCCTTGTAAGTTGAACTATATCTCTTTTTTTGTTTCTTTATGTTAACAAGGATACAATGTTATGCAGAGGTGTAGCTATAACTATTTCATAGACAAATGCTGTTATTTATAGTTGCGGCGGAGAGTGGGTGGTGGGGTGGGAGGGGCGCGAATTGTTTTCTAACTTGCTAGGGGAGGCGTAACAGAAAAAGATTGGGAAGCACTGTTCTAAAGGATTTCTTGAAATCCTTTGCTTCCCTTGGGTGCATGGGCCATTGACGAACATTTTTCTCCATTTTACTGTGTTGGTGGCTGTCATCACCTGTTTTCTGTGTTGGAGTTGAAGATGCATATCTTCTGTGGAGATATTCTTAGATATCCAGATGTTTCTGAGCACGTTAAAAACAACTCTTGCTTTGTTGATTCTGCTTCTAATGTCTGCCTTCGTCCCTCCAGTGATTTCCACAACACTGCCTAGGTAGGTGAAGGATTCTACCTGTGATAGGGCAGCGTGGTTTAAGGCAGTGCTTCTCAATTATTTCCTGTTATGCCCCCCCAGCAAGAAGAAAACAATTTGCGCTCCTCCCCACCACCCACTATCCGCCGCAACTATAAATAACAGCATTTATCTATAAAATAGTTCTAGGTACACCTCTGCATAACATTGTATCCTTGTTAACATAAAGAAAACAAAAAGAAAGAGATATAGTTCAACTCACTGCACACAATGGGCAATGACAGCGCCACTGCCAACTACTGGAGTGGATGTGCAATTACACTTTATTGTAGTACGGCGGAAAAAAAAGCATGTTCCCCAGGGTCACACGCGCCCCCCATCACCATCACACCGTGCCCCCCAGGGGGGCCCGCACCACTATTTGAGAAACACTGGTTTAAAGTAATAGGGTTGATGGATTTGGAGTGGATCTTGATCACTTGTGTTTTTGTTGTATCGAAAGTAAGGCTCACCAATGTCATATCTAAGCATTTTGCCAGATTTTGCAATTCAAGGTCAGTAAACACATCCAGAACATTAAGTGTGCCTTATGGTCTGGAAAATCTGGTAATTTAACTGACACTCTGCTCACTGGAAAGCACCAGGGGGCAGCATTTTCAATGCTGCTTGCCCTTACCTTTTCAGCTTTACAAGCTGAAAGTAAACTTTGTTTATATGTTAGCAAAGTATTTGTTAACATACTAGTAAAAAATAGTAAAGTAGTTAAATATATGTTACTTTTATGAAATGTAACCTCAGTATTATCTATCTATCTATCCATCATCTCTAATATATATTATAATGTATACATATATATTTGTATATATGTATATATGTATACATAGTAGAGATGATTATAGATAGATAATACTGAGGTTACATTAAATAACAGTAACATATATGTGTGTGTGTGTGTGTGTGTGTGTGTGTGTATATGTATGTATGTATGTATGTCCTTTATAATCCCCCTTTTTTTTGTGAGGCCTACTCATGGTGAAGAACCGTTGTATAAAACATGGACCGTCCAAAGGTCTGGACTAGGACCAAGTGTGTGTTTTTGGGTCTGCAGAAAGGAGCTTAGATGAGAAGAGAGTGTGTGAGGAGACTGGGCTGTGACTTCTCGCTTCACCAACTCCTCGCTGCTGCAGACACTCACAGCGAGCTGTAGTATCACGGAGTGCACGCTGTCGCTGCAGTCCTTCCAGGTTCACGCTTTATGGATGACTTCCTTCTTTTTCTTGATGGTCTCTAAGACCTTGTGACCTGGACCTAAGGATGTAATGCTTAACGGGTGGGTCGCTGAAGTATGCTGGGGCAATAAAAAAATGTTGAAATAATAATAATAATAATAATAATAATAATAATCTTTGGTTTCATTTTGATGAGGATTTCTTTATAATACACATAAGTGCAGTTTATTCAAACTTCTTAACAGTAGGTGGCGATAATGCCGTGTTATGCTAATTGATACACGCCACTTCCTTCCTTTCGGCTTGTTTGTTGTTAGAAGCGTAAAAAAACGAAATATCACCACTTATATTACGTTAATATAAGTAACTGAAGTGTTACTAAATGTTATATTAAATGAATCTTTCGTAAGTTGTGGCTTGTCATCAGGGGCTGATGGTGGCTTCTGAAGATAGACCAGTTGAGATACACTATTTTTACAGTGATACCTTATGTAATGTCATACAGAGGCCAGGTTAAGTTGTGACAGGATGAGCATCCGATAGTAAAAAAAACAGTATCTCTGACACGACTCTATTTTTGAGAAAATCTGCCTTTATTGACTGTATTTTAATTGTGTTACATAAGAGGTTCTTTGGAAAGAACAGCAAAACATAAATAGTCCTTCTTTTAAATGCTGTGTTTTAATCCTTTACACTCGTTCTTGTGCGCTTGACAGATAAAGATTCTACATTTTATGCCACATTTGTATGTAAAATATCCATCTGTTCATTGTGATTGTGGAACATTTGTAAATGCATGTTAAAACGTTACATAATGCATTGGGGGTTTGGAGGGGGAGGCAGCCTTCTCTCCATAATTAGCCAAGCGCGTGTGAAAAATCACACAGTAGTCGTCCAGAAGACGTGGAAGATCTAACGGATTTGAGAAAAAAAAAAAATGTGACAGGACTGATCTGCATTCTGCAACTTTCTGTGTTATCTGTGGTAGATTAATGTAAAAAAAAAATATATATATATATATAGAAAAGAAACACTACTGTACATCAGCAAGTGTCCAGTTTGTAATCTCAGTGGTACAGCTCTGATTGTTGTTCTGATACAGCGTTGAATTGTTGTGTTACACTGTAACCTCCTCCTACTAACCCTACCATAAAGATTATACTGTACAACAGATGTAAACGTAAAGAATGTTTAATGGACATTGTCTCACCCCTGTGTTTACTACCAGCTGAGCAGTGAGCCGTCTCTGCTCTCCTATTGCTGGCTGTACTGCATGTGTACGCAGTCAAATGAAACACTGCAGTGAAAGAGAAGAGCCGGTATGTGAGTTTAATGGCGACAAATGTAATGGAGCGCAGGGTAATAGTAGCTTGTAAGAAAACGTGAAAGTGGGGGAAAAAATCCAGTGGGTTAAAGATAGTGATTTTCAAGACACCAGTTCTTATCTGTCCGACTGGATGATGACATCTCAACAAACAAGACTGAGCGACCAATCAGTGGCTGTGTGACTGTAATCACCAGCCTTTGTTGTGTGTATTAGTGAGTGTTTGACCCTTGACAGAGTCAGGCGTTTAAAATAGATCCAAAACGTTCAATATGTAAAAATATATGTAATTATGTAAAATATATATACTGTATATATAAATAACATACTTAACATATATATTTACATATATTTATGTATCCATATATTTCATTTGTGTGAAACACTCACATATACAGTATATGTATATACAGTAAATGTTCAAGCATGTTTATGTATTTATATATGTATTTATAAAATATACATTTATCTATGTACATACATACATACTGTACACACATACATGCATACATATTTCTCTATGTGTGCATATATATGTATATATGTATATATATGTGTGTATATATGTGTATATATATATATATATTTGTTGCCTGTTTTGAAAGCTGAGAACAGAGTCCTGGGCTTGATTTTCTAACACAATTCCTGACAATGTTGATCCTCCTCTGTACAAATGTAAATATAAAAAGATATATACATATGTACTGGGGTGTGACGATTCATTCATATAACGATCCAATTCATATCTTGATTCACGGGCTACAATCCGATTTAGAAACGATTCATAAAAAATATTAAACGCTCAAACCAGTTTGATCAGATTTGGGTCAGGTTGATCCAAACCGATCTAAATCGATCAATTTGCACACCCCTAATATATATATATATATATATATAGTGTTTATTAGGGGTGTGACGATTCACTCACATAACGATCCGATTCATATCTCGATTCACAGGCTACGATCTGATTCATAAAAAATATTAGATGATAGATCCAGTTCGATCCAAAACAATCCAAAACGACTAATGTGCACACCCCTAATATATACAGATATATATGTTTTGAAATATAAATACCTTTAATGGAAATGTTGTGTGTGTATAGCCATGGTTATTCCTGATACACTCTAAAGGAATATTTGTAAAATATTTGTCCATACTGTATAAACACTGATATGTGACAACTGAACCTCACATTCTCATAAATGATTTCCTTGCAGGACTCCAGCCGTTCTTCCTTTCATCTGCTTTGGCCTGACTGACCCACCAGCCCACCACCATGAACTACCTTCGCCGGCGCCTGTCAGACAGTAGCTTTGTGGCCAACCTGCCCAATGGGTACATGATGGACCTGCAGCGGCCGACCCCTCCAGGTTCGTCCACTTCCTCTCCAGCCTCTCCCGCTACAGAGAGGCGGCAGCCACCGAGCATGCCAACCCAGAGCCAAAGCCAGAGCCAGGGCTCCAGGTCGGCGACCGGCTCAGGGACTGGTTCTGCTCCGAGCTCGGGGAGCTTTCTGAGCTCCTTCTCCAGTGTAGTGAAGAGCGCTCAGATGGCCCAGAACGTCGCCGCCGCCGCACATGCCAAGTCAGCCTCAGCTGCTTCAACTGACGCCTCAGCTGCAGGGAACAGTCAACCGGCCAAGCCTGTGGTACGCAAGCCCAAAATCCTACTGGTGATTGATGATCAGCACACGGACTGGTGAGTGGAGGAATAGGTGTTGGTGTTTAGTAGTAAACACAATTATGTAGCAGTAGGGTTCTAAAATACATTGAAAGGTTTGGAATTTCCAGGCCTTGGAAATTTTATAGGAACCTTTTCAAGAAGTTTCAAAAGTCGTAGAAAATTATTTACAACTTTGGTAATCATTAGTGTGTTTCCTTTAAAACATTAAGGATAATTGTTTGCAATGACTGGGAATTGAACCTGGACCATTTTGATTGTGCCCAGTGTAACTTCACAAAACACAGGGACAGTACCATTTTGGACTAGTTTGGTTTCTGGGGGCACCTTAGGTGGACCATGGGTGACCAGGTTGGTGACCCCTGCCATAGACACAAAAAATACAGTGGCTATGGCGCACACTGCACCATACTGTGAGCCTTCCTGTAGGGGGCACACTGGAATTTATATTTGTCAGGACGATGATGGTTGATCAACTTGGCAGCTGGTTAACTCAAACTTGATGCCTTGCAGACCTTAGCCCACTTCCTTTACCACTAAGCCATCCGGATAAATTTTTTTTAGTCAGTAAAAGATTTGGGAAGTAGCTAAAAAGTCACTAGTGAGTGTAAGAATCTTGCAGTAGGATACCTGGGCCTGTTTAGTTGAAATAAGACTGCTAAACCTGCAGGAATTGAAGAAAGATGAACTTCTTTTGCTGCTATTTAATGAAGTGGTATTCATTTGTTTTCCCTTTTGAACAAATAGTTACCAAAAAAAATACGTTTTCAGACCAGATGAGGTGAAGTTCGTTGGTAGATCCCAAATATAAAGATGTCGATCTGACCTAACATCCATTTCAGAAGAGCCGAGTTATGAATGTGATGAAATAAATTTTCAAAGGTTTGAGACACTTTGAAAATGTATGTCCTTGGCTTCAATGGCTTTTGTGTTGGCACTGAAATCGTCATGGTAACCAGACAGAGGCCCTCTGCTTTGAGGACGACGGCAATAAAACAAACGTGCATTAAAAGGAGTGTGCGACCTCATCTTTCATCCTCAGCCCTCTACCTGTTACAGGTTGATACTCTGCGCCTTTTAGCTGCGGCCAACCTGATTTAGAGCTGCCGCCAAGATACCCTGCAGTTGTCGTTTGTCATACTCTAATCAATAATCTTTTCTTCCGACTCATAAATTGTTATCATGCTTCCTGACATTTGGAGGCAAATGAAGCGCAGCAAAGCTGTTATTAGCTATTTGCAGCTCTTTCAATCTGTCTGCAGAATTAACGGGGATCATTATGTGCCGGGGCATCTGTATCTGAGCCTCAGCGGGGGGTGATGAGGCGGAGGTTCTAGAAATGATCGCTATATTAAAGTGCCTTGCTGACAGCTCAGAAAAAAGCAGCAAGCAAGCCTGGCAGCCTGTTTCTATACAGAGGCTTCGGTGTAATCCTAAATGGACCCATTACTTTTCACACGCCGGTTGTTCTGACACAAGTCACCAGGGGTTCTGCCCCCTCCTGGGTGTCCAGGCTCATTGGCAAAGACTCGCAAAGGGACTCTCAACCCCTCCAGAGACCAGAGCAAGACTTGTTGTTCAGCAAAACTATATTTAGTTGCTGCTCAGAAAAACTAGAGACACAAAGTGATCTTGTGCTTTTCAAGTAAATCAATCAGAGGGAAAGATCCCTTTTATTAACTTTACTTCCTTTTCTTTTCTCTATTATTCTTTTGTTAATCACCTTACTTACTTTATTTTAAATCAGATTCTAATGTCAAAATACATTTTATATAATTTTTTCAATTGTCATAGTTTAAAAAACTTCTGTATATAACAAAACAGAGGTGAAAATATAGTTCATAAATATGTAAATCAAATCTTGAAAATCAAGTTTAAAAAGTGATATCATTATTTCATAAAAACTAAGTCAATTGATTGCGTTTAGTTGGTAAACGCATGTTGTACTTACTTACATAGCTGGTTGTCATCATTGATTCTCGTTCACAGCTTTTCTCTCTTGTGTGTATACTGTACTTAAGTTTTTTTATCCAATCATATCTCAGCCTCAGGTGTTGCTAAGGTTAAAAAAATCTGCCCTTGTCTCTTATGAATCATAACTTTGTGCCTGAAGAGAGTTGGTAACAAGGCCTTTTAACAGGCTCGCGGTCACGTTGGCGATCTGGGCGATTTGATTGGACGGTGAAAAACGTGTCGAATCTACCGAACCTTCTGTACTTTATTACGATAATTATGCCCGCGAAAATTACTTTTTCTCAACGTCTGAAAATAATAAAACTTAAGCTATAAAGACGTCAGGGAAGACTGGACTTTTATAGTTAGTCTGAACCTCAGTTGAAATAAAATTTGTTCGAACTAAAACTCAGGGATATTTTTTACAACCGAGTTATTTAACTCATCTGAAGGAAATTGAGAAGGAGTTTTCATCATAATATTTGGTGAGTCAAATAATGTTTTCATCCATTTCCGACTCGATGCTGCCTTTTGTTGTGAAAACGTAGTAAACAGATGAGGTAAGATTGGTTTAATATTTCGTTTTATGTTCTCGGCTTGTTCTCTTTGTTTCCACTTGGCGGCACTGTAGTGTAGTCTAAGCGTTTCAATTTCCAGTTCCAGTTAGTACAGCCATGTTTCTGTGAGACAGTGAAGGTAGTTGGCCAGCAGGTGGCGATATCTGACAGCATCTCGCGCCGAAGCTCACAGACTTGTCATCAGGTTCAGAGATGTTTTTTTTCTTATTTAAGTAAAGCACGTCGCTCGAGGTCGAGCAGATTTTCTTCACATTTCAGGCTAAAGCCCTGAAACCACACACACAAATCAACCACAAGCAATAATATTGTTTCAGCTACAATATTAACTTGATGTAAATAACGACTGGATACTATTTAAACAACCTGGGGAAGATTTATCTCGACTTAAAAAAAAAAGAAAAAGACTGTGGCCTGTAAGAGCTGGACGCTGCAGTTTAAGGAAACGCTTATATTCACTTTTAAGAAGTTACTTTAACAAATTGGTCATAAAACTGCGTGATAAAAGGTCAGTATTAAATGGTGAAACTCAACATTATTCAATCCAATCTATTTAAATTTAAAATACTTTATTGAGCACAAATTGAAATTTACATGAGGAACTGTGGAAGCCATCGCCCTTAAGCTAATGCAAACTACAGTGGAGTTTAGTTTAGTTTGTAACTCAAGGCGCTTGGATCTCAATTCATGTTTTCCCATTAGAAATAACTGAATCCAGAGCTTCCATTTCTAAAAAAAAAAAACTTGCTTTGATGACACATATGCACAAAGAAATGATAGTATATAAGGATTATGGGATATGAAGCTACAGTCGTTTTAATTTGGGTTTCACTACCATTCAACTACTAACTTTCTCATAACTCAATTTTATGAATAAAAATGCACAAAATAAAGAAAATAATTCCAGAGATAACGTAACCACAATACGGAACATTTGCCTGAAGTGCGAACAGAAGTCGATAAAGTGAACAAATGGGATGACATGGGCTGCTCTGGGTTATCGGACACCTAGCTTGCATTATTTTTTATTCATTTTTATTTTTATAACTATATTAATCCCTTGGAATTGAACCCAGTGCTTCTCAATTATTTTCTGTTAAGCTGCCCCAGCAAGAAGAAAACAATCCCCCCTCCCCACCACCCACTCTCCTTATCTCGTATCTGTGTTAGCATAAAAAAAATAAATAGTTTAACATACAAGTATGTGCAATTACACTTTATTGTAGTATGACGTAAAAAAACATGTTCCCCAGGGTCACACGCGCCCCCCTCAGCATCGCACTGCATTCCCCCGAGGGGGGCCCGCCCCACTATTTAAGAAGCACTGATTTAACCCATCAGCATAGTGAGCAGGTGCAGCTGCCTGCGCCAGCGCCGGGGGAGCAGTGTGTGGGGACGATACCAAGCTCAGGGTGCCTTAGTGGTAACTTGGCAGTAACGGGATTCGAACCATGGGCCTTGCAGACCCCAAAAGTCAAAAGAAAAAGTGCTCGATGCTGCCCATAAACAGAGAAGTTTATGAGCAGCTCTGAGCACCTGGGAGTGGCGTGTGGTTACGGTGCCATGGATCTCAGTGGTAACTTGGCAGTTTGTGGATTTTACCTGGAACCCTTCGGACCTAAGTCTGGTTCCTTAACCACTAGGCCACCACTGCCCCGTCTCTGTATCGTAGAGCAAGAAATTTGCTCAGGAGACTCTTATGTTGATCTGCTTGTATCTCTAAGTTCCACTGTACTTGGAATCTTTCCATCAAATTTTATTTTGACAAGTCTCTTCATGTACCTGAGGAGCAGTTTCATCTGATCATTTTTCAAAATAAAACAGCCTTCACTGATAATCAGTAAGTGATAGAATTCTAGGTTTATCTCATATGATGTACTCACTTTGCTCACAGCTAAATGAAAACCAATATAAACTTGTTGCCGTGTCTATTATATAACATTCTGTGAACTTGGTGAAATCCTGTGGAAAAAGCCACAGTTACGTTCGCAGCCAAACTCTTACAGTTTGCAGAAAAATGTCAGTGAGTCTCCGAGGCTGTTGTTAGAAAACAAAAATACAGGTGTAGCGTTCAGTAGCGGTGGCTAAGCAGTTAACGCTCAGACTGCTGAGAAAACAACAGCTTTTAAAAAATACCAAATGTTTGGCTGCTGCTTTGGCAACTTGTCTGGTGTCACAGCACTGTAACAGCCTGGTTTTTATTTCCACTCTCCACTTTTCCACTTTTTAAGGCCACGTAAAAACCTGCTTTTATGAGTTGTTGCCGAGCTGGTGCCATAACAAAAATCTGCTGCTCTGGTGAAATCTGCGCTCAAGATTTCTGAAAGGAAGATCAAATTGTTCAGACACATGGGCCAGAGTTGTGATTTATTGTATGACTTTGCAGTAATTCCAGATGTGGTTCTTTGTGGTCTGAAGGACTCTTGAAGTCTAGGCAAACGTTATGGCTCTTGGGCCAAAATGAGGATCAAAATTTGAGTAGTGGGCGGGTTTGGTTTTAGTTGGATGTAGAAGGAAGTTAGTTAAAGTTAAAAGTAATGTACAAGAATAAATGTGAACATATTTAAAGATAGTTTGGCAGATTTGATGTCTGCTAACATCTAGTGGCATGAACAGAAATTACACACAATTTGTCCTAACGCTTGAAACAGTGGCCCATACCTGATAATAAGAAAAATACATTTATTTCATACAGCGCTGGCCATAAGGCCGTAATTTTCCTACATATGTGATAAATATATGTTTAGCGTTTTCCTAGCTCTTACCATATATCATTTTGCAATTCAAAAACATTAACCTTCAGCAATTCCATACTTGGGGAATTGCTATGTTTATCAGACATCATGCATCAGGCTGCTCTTTGTAGGCAACATAATGTTCCTCTGGGGAACTGAACCCTGGACCTGCAGTGTTCCTGACACAGGTGGGCTACCTGGACAAACTGAGGCCCAGTGGCCGGATTCGCCTGTTTGGCATTTCAAACTGGCCCACCTTTTTCTCAGCAGTGCCAGCATTTCCCCAGTACAGTAGATCAGGGGTTTTCAAAGTGTGGGATAGTGAGCCTCCCCCAAGGGAACTCAAAAGCATGCTGCCCACCCCCCAGCCCCTCTTACGCCCCCTAAATTATTATTACTATTATTATTGTTGTTGCTTTGTATGTCCCACATAGGCAAAAAAAATAATACAAAAAAAAAAAAGAACAATACATTTTATACACATCTTTATTTTTGTAAACATCTTAAACGTGTTTGTATGTTCTTAAACATATTTTTTAAACATTTTAATTTAAACATTTAACATTTTAATCTATATCTCTGTATGTGCTTACATATCTTTTTTAAAAACACATTTTCACATATGTTTATCTTTTTTAAACACATTTTAACACCTGAACGCTTTTAACTTCTTTTTTAAACACATTTTAACATCTGTTTTTAACACATTCATTTATTTTTTTTCTCTCACCACGCCTCCCTTGAAGCCCTCTGGCGCCCCCCAGGGGAGGCGCGCCTCACACTTTGAAAATCACTGCAGTAGATATTAATCCCTGCACAGGGGATTTTGGGGCAGTTAGGTGGCCGAGTGGTCTCCCTATCGCCAAGTGACCTGAGCATGATATCGTCCCCACACACTGCTCCTTGGGCAATGGCTCAGCCAGTACTGTACTCACTACGGTGATGGGTTAAATGCCCGGGGGCCAGATGCAAACTTCCATACAACAATTGGTTTGTATTGCGATTAAACCTCTGTCTTTCTCCTCCATTGCCAACATTTCCCGTAATAAATAACACATTGGCATTCTAGCCTCTGTTGATTGACTTTTTCCTTCCATTGATCTTCGTTCACACAAATGTTTCCTCTGACCCTGCTCATGACCCTGGGTCGAATTTGAGGACAGATTGAGTCAAAATGTTTGCCCATGCCTTGTCTAGAACATTGACCCAGTCTCAAGGTTTCAAACATGTATTTCTTTGGAAATATATATTATAAAATGCACTTCCTGTAAGAGCGTTTGTTGACCGGAGCAGACGAGGGGTGATTGTAAATTTAGCTCTCTGCCTAAAACTTTTGCACTTCACAACTTCACATTAGAGAAAAATCAATTGATGTCCATCCTTTTTCTCCGTGTCTCCTGTATTTGAGTTAAATCTCCTTTTAAGAATTCCAGTAGAGAGATTGAGGTCTCTGTGGAAACTGCGTCCTGGTCTTGGTCCAGGCCTGGCGTCTAGCAAAGACTGATACACAAAGAGCAGTACACAACAGTGGGGCGAAGCCTGAGAGAACATCTCTGTCATGCCCGACAGTCCCTCCTTTTTCCAGGCTCACTCAGTTTCCTCAGTCCTGAACTGCGATGTGAGACATTTGGCCAAAGAGCTGTCCGTCTGTTAGCACTGTGTCCGAAAAGAAACGTACGAGCATCTGATGACTCACTTTATATCCGCTCTGGCAACGGCTCGATTCCCTTGAGTGATTCTCAGTAACAAAGACGGGCTGTGCTCGGCTCAACAGGGTTTGAAGTTGCACCTATTGTCAACATTTTTGAGACAAAGTCAACAGGAAGACTTTCTGTTTCACCACCAGACAAAAGCAAGTAAGAGACATTTGATATAAAAAAGCAACATAGTTGGTATCGTTAACTGAATACTTTGTTGAGGATTTGAAATATCAACAGTTAAGGAAGCGGACTTACTGAGGTGTCCCTGATCATAGCACTGACCCACTTAACTTCCAGTGGGATCACCACCCACATGAAGACTCACAGTATGGAGCAGTGTGATTTGGGTGGTGGTCTTTGAGATTGCTGCCCCTGCAAACGGGTAACAGAGAGTAGGATCAAGATGAATAAATGAATGTTTTATGTTAGTTGGTAAGTGGTCATAGAACACTTTTATATAGGGCTGGGTATTGATTCAAACTTTCTAAATCGATTCGATTCGATTCATAAGGGTTCGATTCGATTCAATTCATGATTCAATTCGGTTTTCAATTCATTTTTTGTCATATCAGTTATAGATCAGTACCAACGTTATTCTCAGAAGAATCAAAGCTAAAATTGAAACTTAATCCATTTGCTAATAAAAAAATATTTTTTTACATTTATTTCCATCACAAATTTACTCAAGGCAGTCGTATTAATCCATCATGCATTTTTTATTTAACATGACTTGACCCAAAATTACAAGGCGGATTTAGATTTTAGATTTTAGTGCCATGTTGTTTTTACGTTTGCTTTATGTGTGAGTGTGTAACCACGTAAATACGTAATCACCTGTGGTGCATGAGCTCATGTAAAGTTGTTGGGAAAAGAAGGAAAAAAAAGATAGATTTTTGGATTTATGAATCGATATCGCCCTATTAAAATCGATTTTTTTTTTAACCCAGCTCTAGCTTTTATACACTTTAGAGTAGGGGTCTCAAACTCAAATAAGTTAAAGGCCACCACCCATACTATCATTTTTACCGAAGTCAGCTTTCAGTGTTTAATACAAAAATAAAATTCCCATAGATTCTGTGTAATACAACATTGAACCAGAAGGAGACTGTGGATCAGGGTTTTGAGAACTGTAGGATTTACCTTAAAATTTCGAAAACAAATCTATAAAATATTATTATAAGCCCACGGGCTGCAAGTTTGAGACCGCTGCTTTAGAGAGTTCTCCTATGTTTAGGGCCCAGAACTTACGCTTATAATAATTCTGATGACACAAACAACCGGTAGGGAAACAGTTCTCTCTAGAACATGGCTCGGAGGTGTACTGAGGTTAGTACCACAACCTTTTGAACAGGAGATTAACATATTTTATAAATGGCAGAGAGTTGATATGAAGGTGGCATTTATTCCAGTGTTATATTTACTAGTGATAGTTGTGGATTACATAAGTTAACAACAAAAAACCTCAAGTACCTGACACAAAAAGTTGGGTGATATACATTATTATCCTTCTTCTTGGTCATATTATTTTTCTCGCTTCGGTCAAATTAAAATGTCGCGGGGGTTAAGGCTGACCTAAATATTAGATGTGCAGAGAAAAAAAATAAAGTAAAATATATAATGAAGAAACAACCCTGTTTTGCCCTATTTCCTTAGCTCTCTGCTCCCATACTCAGCTTGGATCTGTATCCGGCCTGCTGCATGCCACCTGAGGCCCAATCTGTGTGGTTTTTAGTACATGTACGCAGGGAAAGAGCATATTTTCTTTGTCAGAACATAAAAAAAGAATTCTGCGTCATAATGTTGGTTTAGTGGGTGTGTTCACAGAAACCCCAGACCTGTCGCTGGATCAGTCTGTTTACGTTGAAACACATGTTCAAACCAGGCAGCAGGGGCAGCCTGTAAATTAGATTGATCACCCCGAGTGACGACGTGTTTTGCAATACACAGAAACGCGTGCCATACATTTTTAGGCGTTGTGCCTGGGAGCCTTGGCTCACACTGTACGGTGGATGGTGGTGGTGGTGGTGGTGGTGGTCTGGGGTGAGAGGGGGCATCGCCTCCCGGGTATGTAGGTCAGCCGTGCTGAAGATTCACAGCTTCCAAAATTACAGGGAATGAGACGGCGAGGGAGCAGAACTTGAGGCCAACAGCTGTGAGACGTTAGCTCTGAGATCCACCTCTGAGACTATAATGGATGATAATGAAGTGGACCTTAAAGGGTGATGTAGGGGATTCAAAACAACGAGACAGACGCTGGGACACCAGTGGAGGAGAAAAGAGGCTTTGTTTAGGCCAGGGCTGTGAGAAAAGAGAAACGTACTGTGGTGTGGTGTTCAAAAACACCAGGTTGGTTTAGCAAAGTCGAAGCCTCAAGAATGTGCTCAAGATTAAACACAGCGCCAGCATGTGGTCTGCAGCAGACTGTTGACTGAGGCCTGACAGTTTACAGCAGCGCTACACAAAGTGAGCAAAAATACAGGGCAATAAAACGCTATGTGAAGAAGATCCACCAACAGCACAGGAGAGATGTGGGTTTAATTCTCATGACGCTGCCACACCATCATGTTAGTGCGTTCATAGTAATTTGGTTGTTTTTTTTTCTTCATTAAATCTTTATAAAAACATATATAAATTCACTACATTGTGCTTTAAGCTATGACTCCCTTTTCTTCACTGAATCTGGTTGGAAACAGTTATTACTATTTAAAAAAAATCTGCCAATATTACTGTTTAATTCCTCTGCACAATCAATAATTCATAAACTTTCTCATAAATGCATATCTTTTAGTTTCTTTTAGTTTTATTGTTGTTAGTTTTTTTCTTAATGTGTTTTTTTATTTATTTGCAGGGCCAAATATTTCAGAGGAAAGAAGTTGAATGGAGAGTATGAGATCCGGGTGGAGCAGGTATGTATCTCATAAAATGTCAATAATAGAAAATATTATTATATGTTCCTATCTACGTTTATATTTAGAAAAAAAATGAAATAATATTTGTGCTGTTATCTATATAAGTTCATGTTCATGCTCATATATGTATTTCTATACATTGTGTGTATCCATAATTGCATAACTTTTTGTACACATTTATGTACATATTTATGTATGTATATACAGTATATATATATGTTAAAGTCAAATCATATATCCAGGACATATGGCACAATCCTCTCTGACCCACGGTGCAAAGGCAATACAAAATACACCACAATACGAGAGGCAGGTATTTACAAGAGGTGAATCGATGGACATTGTATGAACAACCAAACACACTAATAGCAGTTTAGTCATGACCACAGTAAATGGGATGAGGAAGAACTTGAAGCAAGTGCACCGTAAAATGCAATGTGGTACAGTGTAAAATACAGTATACGGCATGATAGTGCAATGAATACTCAAAGTGTAAAATACAGTGCGGAAGTGCAATGTTTGTGTGTGTGTGTGTGTGTATATATATATATATATACACACATATATATGTATATACATATATGTGTCTATATATCTGTACACATACACATATATTTAGACAGTAAGTCTAGACATCACATAATGATGTTGAACATCTGTGAGCTGGTGAAGCTGCTAACAACAAACAACAGATGATCCACTCACAGCCAGGAGTCATCTGTCGTATTTTATCCAGTCGTGTCCCAACCTTGTGTTGAAAATAAAGAGAGAAGGACTTTGCCCTGAAGCCTCTGACCAGGTGCTTTGTTATAGTCAAACCTCTTCTCTGCCCACTGTGGTCAGCGCAGAACCGCAGGTTTGCTAATGGCCCTTTGCAGTCAGACACTTGCAGTCAGTCACCTTGCTGAGTGCTTTAGGAAGACGGAAACCCAATCTGTGTGTGAACATGTTGCTTCATGCTGAGATGAATCCTTTTAAGGAATGAAAATAAAAGCAGAAAGGCCCGTTATGCTCTCCTCGTCTCTTTTAATCTTCTTTGTCTTCTTTTCAACTGTTCTCCTCTCTTCCATTTTCCCAAGCTATGTTTGGCATTCTGTGCTCACTGACAATCTGTGAATGTGTGAATGCACAGATCTGATTGGCTAATTCATCCAATGAAAAGAGAACCGTTACAGTACCACTGTGAATGTAAACCAGTTTAATTAGATACATGTAGGAGATCGCTAACAAAATTCACTATTTAAATCAGTTACAGGTTCAGGTCTGTAGTACCAAGTCTGGTCTAACATTTGGATTTTGGTCCAATTTGTAACTTTTGTAATAACAAAAGTTTTGTAATAACAACAAGTCTAGTTATTTTGTAACATTTTACAAAATATATTTTGTAATATTTTGTAAAACAACAGAATGTAGAACAAAATACTTAGAGGTTCTGAGTAGAGTTTTGTTGGTAAGAAAAAACCCATTGGCATCACATCTGCAGTCAAAGTCAATTTCACTCACAAAGCTAACAAAGGACTGCTAATGGACCGTCCATTTACTTATTTCAGTTAGGAATAAACGCCGTAATTTCCAACAATGGACAAATTAGGCAATTAAATCTGAAAAGCATCTGTTGTTTGCGGAAGAACAAGGGCCAGTTGCGCTGTACCATGTGTGGTTTTTGGGTCGTGCAGGCCAACATCTGCTCAACAAGCGCATGACCTCAGTGCTGTCCACAGTCCTGACTGCTGCAGTCATGGCAGCCCACAGGCAGTTGGTTGTACTGTATGTTATCTGTACCCTTCTCTTGGCATGAACTCCCCGCGATACTGGGCTTCTGGGTAAAATCAGGTCGAGACATGTGACGGACGCAGCTGCCGCTGTGACTGTTGCGTTCAGCATCTGCGTAACATTTCAGCATTTAAGGTTTCAATGGATTATTATCACTGTTTAACAAGGTGGGAGTGATTATTGGTCAATACGTCTCTGTGGTGAGTGTGAATAGACCACTGTACTTCACATGTCTCCATTATTCCCTAGACTTTAACAAGAGTTACTTAAACAGTCTGACATTGTCAACAACAAAGTGTCTTTCCTGTACACTGTTCCCTTTGAGAAGTACTGTTGAAATCACAACTTTATTAACATCTGTTGGACTGTAAAGCCATGAGTCACTTTGGTTTAGGTATTCAACTACATAATTGCCTATAATGGGTTCTTAAATTGCAGGTTTATTACCTGGCAGTCTGATCAGATTACACTCATTGATAACTGGGATTGGCTGAAACTCTTCGTGAGCCTGTGAAAGATTAAGACGAAAACGATAAATTAGCTTTGTTGTGTTGAACCTTCCATTGATCCATTTTGACAGACTTATCCATTACAGTCAGTGAGCAGTCAGGATGGCCGAGCAGTCTAAGGTTCTGCGTTCAGGTCGCAGTGGAGGTGTTGGTTCGGATCCCACTTCTGACAGCAATCCTTTTATCTGTTTGGCTAGCTCAGGCGCTATTAAACTCTTAATTTCAAAGTCTAAGTTTGAGCCCCGCGTTGGGGCAGTGGTGGCATAGTGGAAAAGGAACCAGACTGGGCTCCACAGGGCTCCAGGTTCAAATCCACCCACTGCCATGTTACCACTGAGGTCCACTGAGCATGGCACTGTCCCCACTTACTGCCCCCTGGGTGCTAAAAGCTGACACAGTCGAGGTCGACTGCTGTGCTGTGGTGTGAATCACAATGCCACAATGACATTGAGTTTCCTTTCCTGCTCCTACTGGGTCCCAAGGGGTGCATTCTCCACAATTGCCACCCAAATCACATCAGCCCCTTATGAACCTTCAGGTGTTGAGCCCACTAGAAGGCACCAACTACCCAAACGGGTTTCTATTTTGCAGAGGAGGTGAACCCTGGTGTTTCACACCAATGACTGAGACATTGACTCTGGGCTAAAACAAAGGACTGTTGTGAGCTCTGCACCACTTTAATGTATTTTTCTGCCACTCATAATAGCCATAAGGAGATCATACAAAAATACTTTGTCAAACCGGGTTTGATACTTGTAGCATTTGCAGCTCAGGGGGAAAAAAAGGCATAATTTCATGCATCAACACCAACCCTACTGCACTCAGGCATATTTGCTGTATGAGAAATAGAATGTTAGTCACACCCACTGGATAAAATAAATACCACTTACATGCAAAGCCTTTTGTACCCAAAAAGATGGCTTTTTGTTGAGGCGTTGTGGCTACTGGGAAAAACAGCTCAACAGTCAGAGTTTGTGACACACCAACTGGCAACTTGCCCATTTCAGAGGTCATGACATGGCATTTGACTGAAGAAAAATCAAGAAATGCACATTGTCTTTGTGTTTTCCATATTCAGTACCAGTTTCTTTTGCTCCCACATCTGAAAAAATGTTTTTTCACCATTAGCAACTACCCTGAAACAGTTAGTTCAGCTTCTTTAGCTTAAAATGACCAAAGCATTCGAAGCTAAATGACCAAAACTCACTACAGATGTTAACAACTAGTACATGTTTCTGATTCCAGCTCCGTTAAACCCCAGCTCATATAATCCATACTGTACTTTGCTGGTTTAATGTGTCTTTTCAAACTGTCACTCCTGACACACTTCTTTACAAGCCTCTGCACACCTGGCCGCTGTGAAACCTGTGGTTGTTTCTTTGGGAAAAGAGAGAAGTATCTGTTCGTTCTTTGACCTGGGATCAAACAAAAACTTCACAACCAAATGAACCGGGGGTGAAACGGTCAGATCAACATCTAAAAATAATCACAGATTCCAGATGAGCTGCTCTCAGCCATACACAGGTTCACGCAGCTTGGCAGTCTGCACAGACTGTTGGCTGTTCTGCTGTGATAAGTGAGTCTCATGCAAAGGGCTTTTTTCCAAATCTTATAAAATTTCTTGGTCAGTCACTGAGGTGGTACAAGTGAAAAAGAAGGAAACTTTTGACTTTACAAAACCTCTTTGATTGTCATTTAGTGTCATGTAATAGCAAGACAAAAAATACAATCTGAAAAAAACAATGCTAAAAATCATTTCTTTAGATGAGGGGTCTCAAACTCGTGGCTCATGGCCCATTTGCAGCCCATGGAATGATATTTTGCGGCCGCCACCTTGATGTGAAAGTTGAATTTATTATAGTATTTTATAGATTTGTTCTCCACATTTTATGGTAAATCCTATAGTTCTCAAAATGCTGATCCCCAGCCTTCTTCTGGTTCAGTGTTGTATTACACATTTTTTTAAACTAGATTTTTTCTTTTTTTATTCAACAATACAAAATCTTTTTTATTGAAGCTGACACGGCCCTTCAGTGAAATGATAGTATAGGTGTTGGCCCTCAACTTCTTTGAGTTTGGGACCTCTATTTTAGATCTTCCATCAAAAAATTTCTAACCTTACAATGTTGAGTGATATCCAAAGTGGACTCCTGAAAGATTAACAAAATTCTGTCTATCTATCTGTCTGTCTATCTGTCCATCTCTACATCTATTGATCAATCAATTCCATTGACCTAATATCAACCCATAGTTTTACTTCCTGTTTTGCTTCCCCTGTATGGGGCTCCTTCATGACAACTGTCTGAATGTGTTACCCTTATGGTAACCATGGCATCACTGAAGGCCTCCTGACTTGGCGTTTGGTCCTGTGCTCTTCACCCACCACTTCATCCATTACTACTACAGACACTGACTCTAACCTTCAGCTCTTGCCTCAAACCTGAATCAGACTGCTTAACCCTTGAGAAAATCAGTACTGTTTACACATTAGGTCGCAGGAACAGTCCTCACATTTGTCATGGAATTTCTAATCGAGTTACATTGTGTATTTGAGTGTTGTTGATTCCTTTAAGTGTCAGTTTTGCAGAGGTTTGTATAAAGAGACAAACTCCTAAACGGAAGTTAGCCAAGTGCGTGTCCTTGAGGCACATTGAGTTTAAGTGATGCCTTGTTCTCCCGTAAATAAGATTACAGTTTTTACTCACCCTCCGCGCTTCCTCTGGGAACACAACACAATAAATAAAGAGGATGCTGTCTTTTTTCTGCACTTGGCAAAAAAACAAAACAATTTTTATTACGTTGGTGCGTTCTTTTCTGTAGATCGTTTCCCTCCCCCACACCGATTTTACATGGGCCGCCGCACTTTGAGATGAAAGGGAATTAATCTCTGCAGGAATATTGCTGATAATATTTCCTTTTTATGGATATGAAAGCCCATAAAAAGGCGGCTAAAGCAGGCTTAGAGTCTGAATGATGGCAGTGTGAGAAAGAGTAGATAGTAACTGTCTTAACTTGCTAGGAAAACACAGGAAATGGGTTGACTGTGGGGTCAGATGATAAAAACGCATCCTCTACATATATATTTGTATTTATAGTGGGTGTACTGCATGAGAAATGTTTAGTACCTTAACGTGACACCGGTGTACAGAGTACTGTGACTTTGGTGTAGTGTTCAGTACCTGCAGAGATTGTAACATTGGTTGTGATCCAAGCCGTTTGCCATTATTTGGCATCCTTTATTTGTCTTATGAGCCATATTTATTTTATTAAGGTTTAAAAAATAAACCCCTTAAAATTCGATAAATCTCCACAATATTTAATTTTTATATTTTGTAAATTAAAACAAAATTTTGATTTTGTGGTGTAATTTCCTGGAAAACTGAACAGTCCATCTCTCTTTATGTTCTATTCTCAGAAGTCACCATGTCCCCCTTTAAGGGGGGATTCTTGAGTAAGAGTTTGAGTGAGACATTTGGTAGCTGGGTTACAGCCTTTCACGAGGCCTGGCTGCCTGTGAGGCCACAGAGTGGGGGAAACTCAATTTGTCCCTCACTGAATTTCGTCGAGTCTTTTTGACCCCATGAAGTATCGTTAACCAGTAAATACTTTGTTGAGGAGTTGATAAATCAAGATAACCCTACTATCTTTGGGGTCTTTTTCACGCCATTCAGTGTTTAACACCTTACATATTGTACACTTTTTTGCACTCTTCATCAAATGTTTGTATTTTTCTGTTTTTTTTTTTCTAGGCTGAGTTCTCAGAGATCAATCTGGCCTCATACGTCACCTCAGGATGTATGGTGGACATGCAGGTCAACAAAGGTGGAAGTAAGGTGGTCAGGTGAGTCATTCCCATGTGACATGGTCTAAACACCTTGTGGTAGAGGCCTAGGAGACATAATGTGATGGGATATGATTAGATAGACCCCCCGAAGGGGGCGCCAAGACTACAGATGGTCAGCTGACCTGGGTGGTGAGACGATGAGATCTCACTCTTGGTTCCATCTTGCAGTCATGGCAGTTGACGTCAATAAAATTCAGTTTACCCCTGGTGTTTTCAGAGACCGTGATTCTTCTTCTGCAGAATTAGCAATTTACAGTATTATGATTTATCAAAATGTTCTTTAGGAGTGACTAGGATGGACAGGATCAGGAATGAGGTGATTAGAGGGACAACACAGACAGGAAGGTTTGGAGAAAAAGCTTGAGAAGACAGATTGAGATGGTTTGGACATGTTCAGAGGAGGGACAGTGGACACATTGATAGAAGAATGATCCTAGAAATGGAGCTACCAGGTAGGAGACAAAGAGGATATTGATGGATGCAGTGAGGGAGGACATGGAGGTAGTTGGAGTTTGAGTTGAGGATACAGAGGACAAGGGGAGATGGAAATTGTTGACTTTCTGTGGCAACCCCTGAAAAAAGGGACAAGCTGAAAGGAAAAGAAGAATGGTTTATCAAGATGAATCAAAGTCATAATTGTGATGAAGTACTCTTTGACGGCAATAAGTAAAAATGTTTCTATATATTACTATTTATTTAAGAACAAATACAAAATAAAGGCAGGTTAATAATTTTTTTGGATTACTTATTATAACGGTTAATTACACGTAAGCGTAATAAGAAAATACTGTTCTGGTAGTTTGGTGTATTTACAGCCACAGTAACCTGAGATGGCCTGGCCCTGCTTCTCCAGTCTGCTGAGTAACCTGATTGGTCAATCTGATTAGCTAACAACCCTCATGCCTCCCAGAGTCAGACCTCATTTTGAGATGTTTGGACAATTATTTTCTAATTTGTGTGCTATCTTCAGCTCCACGGTGGTACTTCCAACACAACTTTCTTATCGCTGGAATCAAGATTGAATAATCCCAGGCCTGGGCGGTACTGCGGCTCTCACAATAATACAACCTGTTATCACCACTTACACAGGGGTTATTGTCCACTCTGAATATTTTTGGCCACACTGCTGTAATGACAGAAGCACAAGTGAATGCAGATGGTGTGACTGCCGCTCTGTTCAGAAACGCAGGAGCTCGCTGCCAAAGGATTGCGGTTTGGCGAGTCATGTTCATGACTCTGAGTTTGATTTAGTATAGTATGACACATAGTTGTTTTTTTTTGTTTTTTTTTACATGCAGTACTGGATCCTACCTCTGTTACTTATCAATGATAAGCAATTTATATACATTATAATATTTAAATCTTTTAATCTGTTGAATTTATTTTTCCTCTCCAGTCATAAGTTTTTAAATCATTTAAACTAACTAAGAGATATTACCGTAACTTGGCTTTACCGTAGATTTCAGAAAAATAGTACAACCTGTCAAAAATCAGTGCAGCGGTGGAATAATCACAATTAATGTAATGATTAATTGATTTGTCAGACGTAGCAAAACCGAGTACATGTGTGTGAATGAAAAGGGGAACAGTGGAGTGGTAAGGTTACAAGGAGCAGGGGTGGAGAAGGTGGAGGTGTTCAGATACTTGGGCTCAACTGTTCAGAGCAGTGGAGACTGTGGAAGAGAGGAGAAGAATAGAGTGGAGTCAGGATGGAACAATTGGAGAAAAGAGTCAGGAGTGATCTGTGATAGAAGAGAGTCAACTAAGGTGAAGGGAAAGGTTTACAGGAGAGTGGTGAGACCAGCGTTGATGGATGGATTAGAGA
>JAFBJS010019613.1:150671-186614 GCA_016785265.1 Paraplagusia blochii | reverse complement strand
GAGTACATAAGCAGACCTTAGCGGGTCCAGGTTCTTGCAGTTCAGAGGTCTGATTCCAGATCAGCCTGGAAATCCTCTTCACTGCTGCAGAGGGCAGAAGTCTGTTGTTGTATTCAGACTTCTGGTCTGGGTGGCCATTCCAGGTCGACACAGGGCAAAGAGGCGCTTTGGTCCCCGACCCAGATGTTTGTTTTGTTACTCTGAAAATATAAAATGCTGCAATAAGATATAAGAAAAAAAAAAAGATATTCATGTACAGCGATTGGCCGTCTTTAAGGTGGTGCACAGAGTCGTTCTGTTGTGCACTGTCAGTTGGAGGTGATCCGAAACATTTACAGCCCAGAGGCACCGCCCCTGGAACCAGAACCGCAACCATTTGGTTTGGTTGTTCCAGATCTAGGCCAGAGAACCACAGCTTGTTGCTGTGGCTGCAGAGGGAGCAGAGAAAAACAGAGAATATGGTGTTCTTCATGTTTGGTTTGATACAATTATTTGGAAAAGGTCTCCATGCGTTTTGTTATTTTAGTTTTTTTTTTTTTTTACAAATCTATTTGTAGCTTGTTCTCCTCATTATCAGATGTTTCAGTCTGTCTGTTCACATGGAAACAAAAAACCTTTACAGGTTTGTTTTTAGAGGTCAAGGGTAAAAGCACAGGTCACAAGACTCGTTTTAGTTTGTTTGGGAAACACTGTCCTGTCTTTCAGTGAGACAGCAAAAGTTAGTTTGCATCAATTAGATTTTATTTGTTGTGTTTTTTTCAGCTTTGTTTGTAGTAAAGCACTCTAAACCATGTCCAAATAAAGTCTAGAAGAAGACAAATATGTATGTACTGGCACATACCATTACCACATTTTTTATCTTATATGGTTGATGTCTACATCTACTGTAGTTTTCTGGCGTGTCTGTCCTAATGTACGTATCAAACCAGGCATCATTGTTCCTCTCACTCTAAGGTGCATTTCCGTCCTTGGACAGACAGCCCGTTCAGACAAAGCACCATTGTGCGTGGAGCTTTTGCTGATGTGCAGCGTGTAGCGTTTGACATTTGTGGCATTCCTGCAGAATTCTGCCCTGATTATCCTTATCATTAAGAGACAGGCTGATGGAGGACGATAAGGCTCTTACTTTAGCTTTTGAGTCAGATGCAGGGTCGTCGGGAGGACAAATGTTCCCCGCGACTCAAACATCCCTGCGGACCCTATTAGAAGGTTAGAGATTCTGTAAAATAAATGGATCTGGACACAGAGGGGCCGCAACGTTTTTTTCTCGGGTGTGAATAGGAATCTTTTGAGGAATTACGATGAAAATGGCCCTTGGAGGTTTTGTGTATTGTATGTGTGGACAGGCAGGTTTGAAGTGCAGTCTTTGTCTACATTTAAGCCAAAGGGTTTGTTACAAAATGACTTGGTTTTCACTCCTTGGATATATTTACTCTCAATCAGTTCTTATTTGATCTTCACCAACTTGAGAAATTTCTCAAACTATATGTAATTGTGCCCTGACAGCTGGAGGCTGCTTTGTCATTTCTGTGTTAGTGAGTTTTTTCACATGAAACAAATAGACCTGGCAAAGACAATCGGTGGTTGAAGGTTTGCCTACTACAAAACCTGTATACCAGAGCAAACTTGGGAGTCCAAAACCATCAGTGGAGTGGACTCACCACTAGGGCTGGGTATTGATTCAAATTTTGTAAATCGATTCGATTCGATTCACAAGGGTTCGATTCGGTTCAATTTACGATTCGGTCTTCGATTCAGTTTTTGTCATATCAATTGTAGATCGGTACCAACGTTATTCTCAGAAGAATCAAAGCTAAAATTGAAACGTAATCCATTTGCTAATAATAATTTATTTTTTTACATTTATTTCCATCACAAATTTACTCAAGGCAGTCACATTAATCCATCATGCATTTTTTTATGCATGACCCAAAATTACAAGGCGGACTCTAGTTTTAGATTTTAGATTTTAGTGCCATGTTGTTTTTAAATTTGTTTACGTGCGAGTTAACAGACTTGCATGTATTTAGGGCTCTTCATCCTTGGTGGGTCTTTATTTGACCATAACTTTGCAAAAATGCATGATTTGTGTATTGACTCTTCCATGTGCTATAGATAAGCCTAGACTTTGGTGCATTCTGATACAAAACTGTTAAATATTTTTAAACAAATGTTTCATTTTTTTCCTAAATTAACTGCAAGAAACTGCAAGAAAATCTATAGAATACTGATAATCAAGAAAGCAGTCTTATAACTTAGTGGTTTGATCGCATATCCTCACATCCGATTGGCCACGATGCTAACCCTTCAAAACAAAAGAGCACTGAAGTAAGCAGGAAAAGGAAGAAAAACTGTAATTTGAGTGGGAGCTGGCTCTTCTGATTCACTCCAACGTATCGTCTCTCAGATCTTCCTTCTTTGCGCTTGACACATCACTTATAAAAAGGGGTTTAAAAAAAAAAAACAAGTCAAAATGGAGTGTAAGAAATGTTACATCTACCTACTGCTGTCTGTTTGAAGTATAGAATATTTCATTAATCTGCAGAAACAGAACACAGAACCTGGCCTTAAAAATGACTTTGGTAAAGACTGATGACTTTTGCCTGGAACATCTGTCTCTATCTTGGTCTTTAACTTTTCAATTCTTAATTAGCCTCATGATTACTCTTGGACCTATTGTCCCCTCACTGCCTAATCTAAAACCCCCGTTATCCCCTCGGTCAGTGCCTGTTACCAGCCTTTACGGCCGCTCTGATAATCTGTTGAAAGGTTACATTAGCATATTTCCCGAGAAGGGACGTCTGCAGGACTTGTGCGTTGTGCATCATAAAGCACAAATGTCCCATTGCAGAGTAATGAGACATTTGCCCTCTTAGTGAAAAGTGTCCGTTTGCAGAAACTCAAAAAACGATTTATGACTGTTGACCCTCAGTAACGGTCTGCTACTGAAGGGCACGACCTGCATAAACCAGGGTCTGAGGAGGTGAAGTGAGCCTGTGCTACAGAGTTAACACAAAACCCACAACTATTTAGTCCATTGCAACACACGGGCAGTGCAGAATTCTGGTGTATCTAGAATCCCTTGCTTTCCCAAAGGATATTCCCAAAGGATTGATGAAGGTCTATCTATGTATGTAGAATAATCAGGCTTGATCGTGCATGATTACTATAATGATTAATCATGATTAATTGTGCCTAAATAGTACATGATTAGAGATGCACCAGTCAACTGGCCGCCGGTCATTGTCTTAAATTCAAGGTTCCAGCCGTCACATTGACACTTATGCGTTGTGATGGAAGCTCAGTGCGGCCAGATCTGACTTTTGAGCCTACTATGCATTAGATGTTGAATAACAGTTAAGATCACAGCAAAGGAACAATCATTGATAACCATATAATACAGTAGAGTAATAGTCACTATGTGCCAAGACGAACAAAATTGGCTGTTTGTAATGGCTGCAAAGCCGTGGAGGATCAACGCCTAAGACGTTTGGGACAACAAACTTAGTACACTACTTAGAAAAGAGGCACCCGGGGTTTGTAACAGCAGGGATGCACCGCAGTCTCAGCCACAACAACCCTCTACCGTGGCTCCTATGTTTGAAGTGAGGCTTCGTAAACCTGGTGAAACACTTGAGTCCATGGTCCAAATGGCCATGTAGAGTCATGGAAAAAATGATTAGACCACTCTTTCTTTAATTTCTTGTCCATTTAAAAGTCTGCTTCCACTTAATTTACATTAATCTGGACAAATATAAAAACAACAAAAAGGGTTCGTAATTAAGTTTAATTTCAGAGCTGATTTCTGGCCATTTTGCATGGTTTTATTAACAGTGACAAAAATCACTTCCGTTCCTACATCACTAGCAATAACATTGTGCTGACAAATACAGTGCTTTTAGTCATTGCATGGTTTTGTGTTCATTGTTTCCCCCAGGTGATAAACCTTTAGTGGAACAAGGCAATAAGATGAACAAGGAATTGAAGAAAACAGCAGAGTGGTCTAATAATTTTTTCCATGACTGTAGCTGGAGACTTTTCTGATGAAACGCTGTCAAACGAGTTGTTTGAGAGCATTTCAAACCATGAACACAAAACATAACTCTAACTTCTTGACTCCAGCAAATACTCGATCAGTTTTAAAATGTACATTTGGACTTCAAATGTGAGCTTAATGTCAGTGTTGTGCCCTAGAGCTCAATGGGTGGATGATGAATTTGAGCTACATCAAGTTCTTCTCCACTGTGTTGTGTGTTCAAAATAAAAATCTGTTGAAACTCTATTTATTATTTTGGATGATTTATTCTCAACCCAAGCAAAAAAAAAAAACGGTTTGGACAGTTCAGACATACTTTAAAACTGGGCATTGGTATCGGCCAAGAATTTCACAATCAGTGCATCTCTCATCATCGAGATTAAACTGGGATTAATGAGATCAAAATATGTAATCATAAAATACTGATGATCGACATTTTATTTGACTATTTATGTCAATATGTGTATATATTTGTTACTATTACTGTATCATATGGTTATCAATCATTGCTCTTAACTGTAATTCATCCTCTAATGTATCTTGGGCTCAAGTCATGTTGGCAGAGAGTGAACATCAAATTGTGGGTCATTTTCTGATTTGTTTGTTATATTTGTAAATGTATAATAGCTATGGTCTGTCCATGCTGTGATTTACATGAAACGGGAAACCTCCCTGGTTTGGTGGTTGTATTATTATGATCCTGCAGTACTATTCAGAGGAATGACAGGGGGAATAGACTCAGACCAGCATTTTCTTTCAACCTAAGCTGCTCATTAGCCTGAGGGTACTGCACGAACCGTCGTGTGTGTTCATGAGTATTTCAAGTTTCACATTAGCTTGAGTCTCACTGACTTTGCTGCGTCTAGTATAAATAGCTGAGCCTTTGGTGTCTTGCCACAGTGGTCGAGTGCAGCAACAACAGAGAGGAACAGCTGTAGTCGCTATGCCGCCACCAGATCACTGTGCAGGCGTCCTGCCAGCGTCCTGACTGCACCGTTCAACTTCATCTACACTTGAGGAGCTGTTTAATTACCTGGATGTAACTTAAACTTCAGTCTACAGCACTTTATGTTAACAATTTACTGAGGTGTAAAAAAAAAAACAACTCATTGATACGCTTAAAAAAAATCCTATTTTCATTAATACTGTATTGATATTCTATATCACTTTATTGATTTATTAACAAACACCAGTAAATATAAAATATTCTCTCTCCAACGATTACATTGCAGATCCCTCTGTTGCAGTTTTAGTAACCTGGTGTTAAGATGGAACGGCAATACAATAAAATTGTTAGCAAAAACACAAATACTGTCACTTGGCCCAAAAGGCAATGTTTCTGTCTTTGGTGTAAAACTCTGTGATTTACCCACTGGGCAAGTTCAAATCCCGGTTAGGGTGGTTGACTTTCAGTGGGCTCACCACCTGCAGGAAGGTATGGTACGGTGCAATGTGATTTGGGTGGCAGTTGTGGAGACTGCTGCCCCTGCAACCCAGTAAAAGATAAGCGGTTGAAAATGGATGGATATAAACACAATACATTATTATCCCTGTGGTATCGCAGTGTATCAATATCATACCATCCCCTGTATCACAGTACACCTACAGTATTTTAAATTTGTTGTAAATAAATACATTTATTGTAAATATTTTCCAATATTTGTCATTCGTTGATATTTTACCTGCTGTTCCAGTCATACATAAATCATAATTTAGAAAATACAGAAGGTTCAGACGTCATCCTGTGCATTAGTGGTTTAAAGGTTGCCTACAGGTGCCTGCAGGGTCAGTTGGCCAATTCCCCAGACAAGTTCTGTAAAGAAAGGATTAGACCATGTTAATTGGATAGATGGTCCGAAAAGATTAAGTTGCTCAGGGATCACTGCTCGAACTCAACAGCTTCATGTAGTCAAAGTACGATTGAGTCTGTGTGTTTTCAAATAGGGTGAAGAAACACAAGGTGGTGTCATGATGTTGTGGTTGTGAGCACTGTCAAGGTGAAGGTGTAAAACACAGGTGTCAAACTCTGGCCCGGGGGCCAAATCTGGCCCAGAGTGTAATTATTTTTGGCCTGTGAAATAAAATCAAATGTGTAGTATAGGTGGCCCACCAGTTTGTAGACCTTACATAGAATTTGTTGTATTAATAATGTTTTTTGTTATAGTACATATATTTTGTTCTGTAAAGAAAGATTTACATTGAAAATGATATGAAAAGACAACAAAGAGACTCAATAAGAAACAGATGCCATTGATGTGTGAATTTTCCTATTGCTATTTCTCATGTGTTGATACTAATGAGCTTTGGCTTTTCCAGATGCAATGTATTTGCATGAAAAAACACTATTTCATATCCGCAGAGGAGGGAAAACAGCCACGTTTAGAGTTAATTTCTCAATATATATTGAGTTTGGCCTGTGACTTCATGCCAGTTTTCAATTCTGAACCGCTATGAAATTGAGTTTGACACCCCCTGGTGTAAGATCAATCTGTCCAATGCTGTCTGTAATGGAAGGGTTTAAGTGGACTGTAAATGTTAACACTTGCGTTGTGTGAATGGACTAAACTCTATGACTGATGATTGTGATCAAATCCTGGTAATGTATTCATGCGAAAATTATTTAAACAAATATTATTTGAAGAAAAATATGCCTTTCAAAGAAAAGTAAAAAAAAAATCTGTCCTCTGAGCACAAATAAAAATGTTATTGGAACCAAACATCCATCATCTAATTATGCCTTTAGACAAAAAGTTGTCTTTGGAATGTCAAACTTTTTTATTAGAAAGTCTTTTTTCAGCAAAAACTTCTGCCTCTAGGAACGTCTTCTGAGTCTTTATGTTCCACTACATTGTCGACTACAATAAAACCCTGACTCCTGACAAGGGTTGAGTTTATTTCAGTCGATCTTATACATAAATATATTTAGCTTTAGTAGTTTCTACCGACAATATGAGGGTTTGGAAACACCCATCCAAAATTACCACAATTGTTTGCTTCTTTTACCCCAAATGACTAGTTGACTAATGAATTACAACTACCAGATGTGTCATCTATAAAAATAATTGTAAGCAGCAGCCTTAATTACATACAGAGCCCGAATGAGGGATTGTTACAGGACACAAATCTGGGACATAACACTGTCTTGGAGATGTTGGATGTCCTTTCATAGAGAAGAGTCCTCTGAAGTCTAAACACAACCTTTAAACTGTTTAGAGGCTTAAAAAACATTGCACTTCTGAAACTCAAACAACCCAATGTCTGATGAATGTTTTTGTCCATGTCTCTCTGCAGGTCCATTAAGCCAGACTTTGTCCTGGTCCGTCAGCATGCCTACAGCATGGTCCCAGGTGAGGACTTCAGAAACCTCGTGATCGGGTTGCACTTTGGTGGAGTCCCAAGCGTCAACTCTCTTTTCTCCATCTACAACTTCTGCAGCAAACCTTGGGTGGTAAGCGCTTTTTAATGATGCACTTAACCCACACGCTCCGACTGGAGTCTTCCTCTGCAGCTGCCTGCAGCTGATTTATTTGGGCTGTTAAAGGGAGCGATAACACCTGTCTGTGGAGCTGGTGGAGCGGCGGCAGAGCTCCAACATCAACACACGTTATTACTCACTCTTCAATAAGAATCACAACACGCTCTGGACTGGAAGGACCAGTGCTTGCAGTGCATGTGGTCAAAACTGACAGACTGATGATGAATTTATATTAAATGATGTTCTATTGGACCTTAACTGCAGCACCTCGCTTTTGTGGCTAGGAACCCCCGGGTGTCCACTTCAAAGATTCTCTTTAGGAGTGAGAAAGTTGGACAGAAACAGGATCATTGAAGGGACAGTTTCCATCAACAATTTCCATCTCCCTCTGTCCTCTGTATCTTCTACTTTAACTCCAACTACCTCCATGTCCTCCATCACTGCATCTGTCAATCTCCTCTTTGTCTCCTACCTGGTAGCTCCATGTCTAGGATCATTCTTCTACCCATGTATCCACTGTCCCTCCTCTGAACATGTCCAAACCATCTCAATCTGTCTTCTCTAGCTTTTTCTTCAAACCTTCCTGTCTGTGTTGTCCCTCTAATCACCTCAATCCTGACCCTGTCCATCCTTGTCTCCCCTAAAGAGAATCTCAGCATCTTTAACTCCTCTACCTCCAGCTCTGTCTCCTGTCTTCGACCTATTCCTAGTGTCCTACCTATTCCTAGTGAAAATGTCCACATGAAAACGATAAATGCAACAGTTTGTTCTAAAACCCAACAACCGAACCCACAAGTCACCCATGTAGTGTGGATTGATTCAATGTTGATTTACTGTTTATTGACATATGAAAGACCCAAACCATGTAGGACCAAAATCAGTGTCCCTCACAGACTACGGCCTTAAATGTTTTTCTTCTCTATATATAGAGCTCCTTGGCCAGACTTTATGTAACTGTGAAAGAGGGAACATTTTTATAAGCATTTAAAAGCGCCAGAGGAATAATGTCATCCCAGTCCCAGATGTCTTGGCTCTAACTGCTTCCTGGTTCCACGCAGGTGTACGTGCAGAACGTTCGGTCCCTCCTGTCCTCTACTGCACAAGTGATGATTGACTCGGTTCTTTCTACTTGCAGTTCTCTCAGATGATCAAACTGTACCACTCCCTGGGTCCAGAGAAATTCCCCCTGAATGAACAGACTTTCTACCCCAACCACACACAGATGGTGAGTAACTTACAAGACAGTCCTACAAAGGACAGGACGTGGCATAAAGAAAAACAACAGGAAAAAAACGCACACACTCCCAGAAGGCCTTTTTGATTGAATCTTTATTATAAAAATATAAAACACAGAAGTAAAGTCAAACATTTCTATAAGTCCTACCAGGAAACCTCCCCCCTAATCTCCCACCCACTTACTACCTGCACTCCTTTTCCATGATGGGAATTTTTTTAAGGATAAAGTTTGACTGAGTCTTTCTGTGTTAAGCAGACAGTGTATTTACAAAAACACGAACCACAAACGAAACACTGACACAGAATTACCACAGCGGGAGAGACAACCTTGATATCAAAGTCAGTGACTGTCTTTAATAAGGCTATGACGCATTGCTAATAAACGGCGTGACAAACTCCATTCTTCTGTGGAAGCTTAGATCCAAGAGCAGAACTGTTGCTCACATCTTCTGCCAATGTTTTAGTGAATTATGGGTAACCACAAAAAGGTTTTTCAAATTATTTTATTTTCATTCATTGATTCTCTACTTGTATGATTCCCAATCAGTGAGCTGTGGCACATTAACAGGCCATGAAGGATCAATAAGTGGATGATACTCACTCATATCACCTAGTTGGCCTAAAAAAAACATATTAATTTACTGCAAAAAATTGTTTTTGTTTGTCTATGCAACAATGACAGTCATGGAAATAAATAGTTTGCGCTAAGTGTGTGGCAGAAGGCCATTAAAACAAAAAAAAACAAAACAAGAGACTCAGAGCCATTGAAGAAAAGCCTTGTCTTTCTTCAATTCCTGCTGGTATATCAGTGCTGTACTCAACTAAACAGGCCCTGGTTGCACACTGAGTAAGAAAGTTGTAAGAAAACTGAAACTAGAAGATTGTCATATTCACATACGTATGCTTTTTTGATATTTCATTGGTACAAATTCTTTCTAACCACTCCCCCTCCGAATATGTCAGAGGGATGTACGTGGTTGAAACATTTGTGCCGCCATGGAATGAATATGAGCGTTGACACTGTCATGGAACGGGTCAGTGTTGGTTTTGAGAGAACCTTTGACTTGTGTGATAAATGTGCTGTTTCTCACTGTGAGGAAGATCTGTGTTTGGTAATGGAATGGACTGAAGTTACTGCACAGGACAAGAAAAACATACGTGATTATTCCCACGTTTACAAACAAGGGAGCATGACAATATTGTTTTTTTCATATATATATGTATGTATATATATATAATGATGTCCTTTTCAATAGTTAAATTAAAAAAATGAATATAGACTTATAAAATAAATCTTTTTTTTTTTTACCAAAAATCTCTTGTTCATACTGTACTCGGTGGAGTGTTACCACCAGTCCACTATAGTCAAGCATAAAAAGTACCGCGATATATAATTTGCAGATGCTGGTTCTTCATTCAGGACAGGCCTCGATCGCAGCCACAGAGTACTACTGGCCTGTTATCCTGCCTTTTTTTTTTTTTTTTTTTTTCTTTTTTAGAAATACCACTAATGCATTCACCATAAATAAATGTAATACAGAGGTTTCTATAGCTTATGTTATATACAGCAAGAAAAGAAAAGTATTGCCACCTCTGAGGGAAATGGACTCCTCCCTCTGGTGCCACTGTAACGCATGACGTCATCTGTGCACGTTGCAGATTCTCGTCAGTGGTCAGAGAGCAATATTGCTGTTTGGGATTCGCAACACAATCGTCGAATCCACAATCGTCCGTGGAAAAGAGAGATTACAAATAAAAAATAATCATCATATAGAGGATGAAGACTGTCATTTTGAAGCTAAATATTTTTAGTGAAATTTCTGCCAGGAATTTTGAGATGATAATATAATTTCATGCAGTTAAGCAACATTGTTGGTAATATCTATATGCTCTAGATTTATTGCCAATTTTTCTTGTATTTCCTGTAGTTGTCACAAAGCGGGGACAAATGTACTTTTACTACAAGTTCATCTGTCCTGCAAACAGCAATGAAATCAAATGCTTTTGAAGAACGAAGGTTAAATAGTACTGTTCTTATCTATGACCGTGGACAGGAACCACTAAAGTGTTTTAATTGGGCCGTCTGAAGAACCAAAGAGGTATTGATTTCTATTAGGTGTTCTACTAAACAGGCATAGAAATAGATTCATTCTTTTCTCTTTTTTGCTTCTTCAGGAGGACAGTCCTCCAGACCAGCCAGCTTTAAGAGTCCCGAAATACTCGGCAAGGTGATCAGGGGGAGACGGGGGAGTTAGGGACGCAACAGTGGGATTCAGGCAAGGCAATGTCCATACTCAGGGGTCAGTGGCATTTATGATGGTTTTGTCACGGGCGGTCATGCCTCGGTACCAGCTGCAGTAGCCCTCCTTCTGCTGGATGCAGGCATAGTGCCTGGACTGGTAGCCGGAGTTGCCAAAGTGTGACAGCATGTCCGTCCAAAGGCACTCGTTCTTGGACGTCACGAAGCATGGCAAGTAGCGGCAGGCTTTAATCTGTGGAGGGGAAACAATGAGGTGTCTTTAGTAAAGGATGTGGAAAAAAAATCACTGATACATTTTTCTTTTTCTCGTACTATTTTCACGGACCGGTCATTAAGTTGTGGCAGATAAATACCCCTTAACAAATTTAATTTTTAAATTTTTAAATTTTTCGGTGTTCTGAAATATTTTCCTACCTATAAAATCTTCCTACCTGAATCAACTGTGCATGGGTACGACAAAGATTTCTCAAGTGCACACAGCCTATCATTTTCTGCTACCAGACCGGTATAAAAAGTTAGAATCTTATATCAATGACATTTTAAGTTTATTGTTGTTGTCTTCACTGAGAAAATATTTCCTATTCCTTTTCATTATATAACCATAGAAAAATATTAGAACATTCTGAAAAAAAGAGAAATGCATGGTTTTGTTTCTTTTTGACAAAATTGTGAGTCATATCTGTTGATCGGTTTGTCACTTGGTGAGAATTTAAATTCATCCCAGGTGCAGAACTTAAAAGCAACTTGCAAACCAATAAATAGATTTGGTTAAAAGATGATTTGGTTTGAATTCACTGGAATTCAGTCAATAATCATTGACTCATTTAAAAAAGTAAATGGAAACGTAAGTGTGGTAGGAGGGCGCGCAGATGAAGATGCTTCCTGGAACTGTTTTGTTTTGACGGTTAATGATGTGATTTGACTTTCACTCTGGTTCATTGGTACATTAAGTTGCCAGGTGTTTGCACAAAGTGCTGCTCCACAGATGAATACGCTGCGTGAAGTGAAATAAGAAATAGGCAGAAAAAAAAAAAAAAGGCTCAGCCGCTAAAGTGACAGTAAATTGGAAGACATGGGTGGAGATGACTGAAGAGCTAAAGAGCACGGTTGGCTTTGAGTATGTTTTTGTTATTGAAACCTGGATAATCTGTCCTCGGTGGTTCAGTGATGTTCGACAAAACTTCCTAGTTGGACTTTTTAATGATCTGTGGAGAATACTTTTCTAAGCCTGCGCTACATTTTTCTTGCTTTCCAATGCAGTAAATTACTCTGTGTGGAGGAATTCAGGGGAGAGGGCAACTGCTGGGAGCGTTTTCAACGTGTGATAAAGTTTATGCCCCTCTGCTCTTACGTGCTCCCGCTCTGACATCCCAGCTGATTGATGTCCTCCTCTGGACGCTTGTGGTCACTGTACCATACACACTGAACAAACTGGGAACAAACAAGTTCTCTCTGCTAATCCTCTTAAACCAATAGAAACCGATGGCGTTAGCAGATGTCTAAGGCGCCGCGGTACAGTAGTGGGGCGTTGACTAGGCGGCTCGGCAGCTGCACAGCGGCAGACTCCAGAATTGAGTCATACAACTTTGGCATTGAGACTTGAACTGCCTCCAGAGTTGTTACTTAATGACTACCCCTGCTCCTCAGATAAGAGTAATTGCTCCCTAATGGAGGCAACCGGATTGACTGACCTCGGATCAGAATTAAAAAAGTAAAGTTTGTCAAAATTTGACATAATTATGCCATACTGACATGGATGAAAATTTTTGGCAGTGGTGGCCTAGTGGTTAAGGAAGTGAAGTTCCGCTAGGTTTCAGGTTATAATCCACCAGCTAACAGGTTGACACTGAGGTGCTCTTAGCACGTGTGCGACCCACATAACTCCCAGTGGACTCACCAGCCAAAAGAAGCCTCACAGTATGGTGAGCATTGTGATTTGGGTGGCAGTTGTGGAGGTTGCTGCCTCTGAGACGAGGTAAACGATGAGCAGATAGATGAATGAGTTAAGATTTCTTGTTTTTACTCACCCTGCAGCTGCAGCCCAGCTGGTATCTGTGGTTGATGCCTTTCTTCTGAGCCAAAGAGAGTCGGTCCCACTGCTCATTGAAGTTGCACAGTCCAGTGTAAACCTTGCCGTTGTACACCCGTCCTGAAGAGACAGAGAAGGGAAAATAGAAGCTGTTAACCTTTAAACTCTTGGTCACCAAAGTAGAGGGTGTGCGCCCTTGGTGACACGGAAAGGTCGCAGTTTTTTGTAAAATTGCGCCACTGTGGAAGCATTTATAATGGCGTACTACCAATGTTTTACTAGCTAGCTAATGCCGAGCTAATTTCCCTATTTTTACCACATGACTGGTCGTTAACATTCAACCATTTGTTACTCAGTAGTTCACTGATGAGAGCTGCCAGTTCTCTGTACATGTGCCAAACGTCTTCTTCACTATGTGGTCACTGTGCAGGAATTTGACAGCTTCCTAAACGGTTCTTCTTCGACCCGTGCGCTCGCGCCCTCTGTGGGAAACGGGAGTCACAGACCTATTACGTGGTGTTGAGTGTGTGACATGCTCCTTAAATTCTAATCAGCAGCAGAGCACTTGGGGTTCGATCAAAGGAGAAAGGAGCAGCTCATTTCACAGGTGGTGCCGTGTTTAAATGGTTCCCTCGCCCTCCTGATCCTATACAGGACTTTTTTTTAGATCTGAGGAGGCAAGAGGTGACGGTGATGTCACGCACTGCACGCGTGGTTGCTTAAACATTGCTTGGGTTGCCCGGCAATGTCAGCTGTTTCTTTCGTGCTGAGGGTTGTCACTGAAGACGTCACAGGTCAGGACTTAGCAATAGTCTATGTGAACAACGAGTCTAGGAGGGGTAGAAACCGCAAAAAAAAAGTTACTTCCCGCTAAATTATAATGACAAGTTGTGAGAAAAGTTCTGTTTCCTGTTTGCTGAGATGGAGACAGAAGATGAAGAGAAATTCTTTTTTTTTCTTTAAACATTGACTTTTAACAGACTGTACGGCAGTGAAAAGAATCCTATAAATAGTCAGTGTCACAGGAGACGGGGGAGAACGTACGTGAGGTCAACTTCAACAAGTACTGCTTCTGAACGGCCTCCTGGGAAATTTTCCTACCGTATACACAGTGTTGTTTTAAAGTAAATATAAAGTACAAGGAACTTTTCTTACTTTTCCAACTATATTTGCTTTCCCTTACAGCACAGAGAATTAATGTACTATTGTCTTACCTGTGATCAGGTACTGGTACTTGTTAATGTCAAACTTCACACCACAGGAACTCTCCGAGGCGCTGGTGTAGATGTGCTGCACGTGCTGCACTTGGTCAAAGCCCTTGTACATCTGTAAGATAGAACAAACAGTGGTGGTAAAAAATAAATAAAACTCCCACTAACAGAGTGCATACCACTGCGCCTTCACCCTAAGCAAGTGGTCCTCAACCTATGGCTCCTGACCCAAATGCAGTTTTTAAGCCTTTGTTGATAAAGTACCTGCATGGTACAAATAAAAAAAAAAACTGTTGAGATTTACCTAGTAAAATGCATTCAAGAGATCTGGGGAAAAAAAAAAAGTTAAAATCAACAGGTTACACTGTTTTTGGCCATGACTAAATCCTGGTTTATGTGATTATATTCTATAATGTGCTTTATCTTTGATCCCATCTTAGCAAAGTTTTTCCTAAACTGTGGATTTAACTGAGGCTCAGAGATTGACATAAAAAAGTGTGGGAACATTTTTTTTTGCCCGTCTGGTTTTATTTGCCCTGGATGAACACTTTGACAAGTCATTAAAATTTGAAGGCTTTTGGGGAAATGGGGATTTAATGAAATTCCGGAGGAAATGTTGTTTATTGTAATGGCCGACAAACAGACATGAAACGCTGCTCTTTCCAGAAACAAATATATGGTTCAATAAAGAGGTTTATTAGGTGTGTACAGTCAAAAGTACAGCACTAAGATGTTTACACCTAAAGCGTGGAGCTTGGTTAAGCCTCGGCGTCTGGAGGCCTCTTAATCCTCCAGCCTGGCTACTGTGTGAGCAGCCGGCCCATCTCCACATCTGTCAGGAATATGCAGCGTTATGTAAGAATACAGAGGAAGTGAAGAATGGAATTCCTTCAGTCTTCAGTACCAGGAACTGCTGCTCAGCTGTCACGCAGCAGCTACATGTCCAATTTGTTTACGGGACTGAGCAGCAGGTCAACGCCTAGGTGAAAAAATTGTGTCTTTTCTTTCGACACTTGCAAAAATGATAATGTCAAATCAATGGAATGATAAGAAATTAAATTTCTCTTACCTTCATCTGCTTCACCGTGTACCGCAAGGTTCCAAAAGGTCCGTCCCGCATGAGTTTCTTTCCCACCACTTTGGCCCGGATCACTAAGAATAGAGGATATACCAATCAACCAATCAGAAGCGATCAAAACATTTTTGACAGATAAGCACATGACCATTAGGAGGCAGTTCAGTGTCTGTCACTTCTGTTCACGCTGGTGTCTCTGCCTCGATTTCAAAATAAAAAGATCTTATCTTGGTGCAGGACCCTCATGTAAACACACCAGCGAGGTGAACACACTGAGTTGTTTGCTTTTGCCCTTGAGTAGGAAGCAGGGGGCTCCTTGTGATGGTCTGAAGTGGGAAGTGAAAGAAGACAAGTGATAACGCGGGCATGTGAGGAGAGTCTGACCAGACCTGTGGGCTCTGTATTTTGGCGGCAAACCTTCTGTGAAGTTCACCTGCTACCCAAAGCAAATAATCCACAGACACAACTAACACGGCCGTGTTTGTTATCTTCTCCTTGTGGAATTTCCTTCCCTACATACTTGACGAAGTTCACATTCCCCAGAAGAGCGGGAATATGAGAGGCTTGACATTCTCTAAAGAAATTGAAGAAATGAAGAAAGAAAAAAAAAGCATGTGGCAGGAAATGGATAAGAAAAGGAAACTTGGACAGGAAGATTGACCCCTCCGAACCCCCGGTAGAGATAACACATTTATTTTTGGACGTGAATGACTTGGTATTCTATCTATAACGCTAATGTTTATTTTTGATCGGTTAACCATATGGATTGAAGAGCTAAATAAACACCTGAAACATGTCGCCATAAACACCCCTGGGCTCAAATAGTGTTTCACTGACATCTTGAATGTATTTTATCTCTTTATAAACAAAAATTGCTTGGTTTGTCAACTGTGACTGATGGAGTCTGAACATAATTGCTACCGTGCTATCGCTGCATCAAATATAAAAGTATGAAAAATTTTAGATGATTTGGTAGTAGGGGGCTAGGTCAGTGGCCCCCAACCACTGGGCCGTGGACCGGTACAGGTCCGTGGGGCAATTAACGTACCAGATTCCCTCATGTTTGTATGCATGTATCCGATATGTCAAATCAACGGCAACTGCCCGTTGAAGCAATGAACCCTTAAAAAAAGCTTAGCCACTTGGAGGTGAAAAGTTCTGCATTAAAAAACAAACATATTTCAGTGATTATCAACTTTGTTTGGCAATTTAGTTGCACACACAGTTGCTAAACGTTAATTATACTTAAAAAATACCACTTCTATGGCGGATGTTTTATTTTTATTAGTGGAATTTATCCGTAAGACCTCGAATATTGGTCCCTGAAAAATTGCCAGACATTGGACCGGTGCAGGGCACAAACAGGGTTTGGGAACACTGGGCCAGTCGCATTCAGAAATTCTAAAACTATGTTAGCTTAAGATGAGATTGTGTATTGGACTTGGACGCTAAGCACACCATCCAAGTCTTTTCGTCATTATAAAAAAAGACCAGTCTTTCAACAACCTTTCATTACCTCTTCTTGCAGATCATTTGATCCATTAATTTGTTGTCTATTTTTATAATAGCCGATTGAGAGCTAGCACCAAGGTAACACACATACATGGCGTTTGACAGACATTCGCCCCTGAAATTACAGAGGAAACTAGCCACAATTACATAGGAATGTGCGGCTACAGAAGGATACTTTTACATCAGTTAAATACACTTGCCTTGTTTTTGTAACGCTCACCTCAAAACCTAGATTCTTAGTTTGCTCTGACCTCAAAACCCAACCCCATGGTGAAGGAAAATGTTCATGTTTCAAAGGCAACAGTTGAGCTGATTCAACTGAAGTACTCTCAGATAGGACCCCTCTTGTTGACTAATTGGTCAGTTATGGTGCCATCACCCACAGGAATGTCTGAAGGGCCTCAGCTGCTCCAGAGACAGAGGATTTGTGTCATTCCCTACGAGTCACCCATTGACCTCCTTACCATTCAGCAGTTATATTTACATTCACCCTCTGGCAGCCGGCTTATGTCAAAACATCCACATTACAGGTGTTTATTTGACCTAGTTCAATAATATCACCCTGGTTCCACTCTGGACCTTCTGAAGTGAATATATGTAATTCACCTACTTCCTGTAGAGCTGACTTTCTGCGACGCCGATCGTGATCTTATGTAATTGTAGGTTTTTTATCAAAAGATTGTTTGATTTACATATTTAATTCAATATCCTCTACTGCTATCTATCTATCTATCTATCTATCTATCTATCTATCTATCTACCTACCTACCTATCTATCTATCGTCCTACCTATCTATCGTCCTACCTATATATCTAGCTACCTACCTATCTATCTATCTATCTATCTATCTATCTATTGTCCTACCTATCTATCTACCTATCTATCTATCTTCCTCCCTACCTACCTACCTATCTATCTATCTATCGTCCTACCTATCTATCTATCTATCTATCTACCTACCTACCTACCTACCTATCTATCTGTCTATCTGTCTATCTACCTATCTACCTATCTCTCTGTCTGTCTGTCTGTCTGTCTGTCTGTAATTGGCTGCAATGGACATTTAGATGGATCAACGGGTCAGTGCAGAGTGTAGAAACGCTGACGAAAATTTTCAAGAGTGAGAGTTTCCACAGATGGGAACAGTAAGCATGTTTGTCTTCTCACAGCAAAAGAAGAAAACAAAGGAATTAAGAATTTTCTCATACGCGCTCAGTGTTTCCCGCCTGAGGTAATACTTACAAATTTGCCGTTGGGATGGAATTTATTTCACTTGAGAAAACATTGCAACCCACGTACAGCGTGACAAACTGCAAGCTTGAGAGGAGGAATTTAATTCACTTTTTGTGTTTGCATGTGAGGCAGGGAAGGGAAAAGGGAGGCGCGGGTGACAGTGGTTTTTAGTATGCAGTCAGTGGTCCAAGTTTGAGGAGGTGAGTGGGAGGGAGAGGAATTCTCAGGACGACACGCTACTGCGCTCAAAAATAAACAGTGAAACTGAATCGCCGCCACAGAGCAGAGGCCTGCGGCAGAGGGAAAACACTGAAACACGTTCAAGTGAAGTGACGTGAGAGCTGGTGAAATGTAACGGCACCATCACTGAAACCATGGTGATGGTTGGCGCTGCAACTGTTGTTTTGCATTTTCTGAAAGCACCAGGTCACATGTGACATGATAGTGGTGGAGCAGACAAAAGCTTGGCAATGAGAGAGTTCCAGCAGTGCTGCAAGTTACAGATATTCCATAATGTCAATTGCACAAATTCCGGTTTCCTTTGACGGTTTCCTGACTGGATCGGTCCTCTCTAACTGACCAAAACCAGAAGAAATACTTAGTTCGCTCAGCATATCTGCTCTCTCTGATGGGAAAATGTTATCCTTTTCCCAGTTTTGCAACAAGACGACACATTTCACATGATGTTTCAGTTGGAATAAGGCATGAGAATCCTAAACCAACTAGTCATTTAAATTCACGTGTCATGCTGGCTGACCTCAAAACACCAGTTGTCAGAGCTCAAATTGGTGCCTTTTCGTAGCCTTTGACCAAAGTACGTAAAATAAATTCTTCCACAACAAAATTTTCTCAGCAGATTAGTGAGTCTCCACAAATACAGCGGCACAGCCATCACCTGAAGCTCTTTCCTGAGTTATCTGCGTTTTTACAAAGAGTCTCCTTACAATTCTCTCTTTTCTCATTCTTTTTACTTTTGCTTCCCACTTCCTGCCTCTTTGAATCGGGTAGCATTCTTCTGGTCATACATTATATGATACATCTGAGAGTCCGACCGAGGATGTTGCATCTGGGTCAGTCAAAATGGAAGAAAGTCTTATTTCCTCACCTCCCTATGTTCAAGTTTGAATTCCAACTTCGATTTTCATAGATATTGTTGTCAAAGATATACTTTGGCAAATTGTTTGCTGCTACTTGACTCAAGAGAATTACTTCATTATGGAATTCTGGGAAAGGTCTTTGGCTCCAGGTCACTACCTGCTTTGCTGCCTATGCCTAAATCTGACTTTTCACTTTATTTTTATCTATTTCCAAGTTTGGAAAAGCCTAATCAAAGATAAGTGGACCTTGTAACCTTGGACCTTGTAAACTGGATATTGGATATTCTTGGCAGAGAGGACAAACATTCCAAGCTCGTATGGAATCCAAAACCTTTGTCGTCTCATCGTATTCAAACACACTTCTCCGTGGAGAAACCACAGAGCTTACGTAATCTTGCATCATGCATCTAACAACAGGCCACCTGGCTTCACTAGCATCATCATCTGTCACCTGTTGGCTTGTTGAAAAGGAAGCCAAGAGCATTTAATTCGATTAGCTTCAAGTACACAGTCCAATTAAGAGAAGAAGAAGTAGAACACACTGGAACCAGAAGGGGTAAAAACCTTGCATGCAGCAATCAGCCAGGATTTGGGATTTACTTTTCTCCATTTCCCAATCTGCACCAAGAACCAACACACATTAGGCTAATCCTTATTCACAGGACTGTTTGCTCTGTTCACCACCGTTACACAGCGATATTAAATCTCAGGGTCAAAGTTTACTACTGGGCCTCTAATCTCGCCTTCAGAGAGCTTTTGGAAAAACAGGCGCTCCTCACTTCCTCTGAATGAGCTTCTCTTAAGCAGATGCCTTATAGTAGCCAAGTAGGTCTCTATACAACAGGAGCCGGGCCACCTACTGGTCAGCGGCAGTGTGGTCGAGAAAGGAGAGATCAGAGAACGTTACCCTCCTGTGGTTCCTAAAAAAACGGGTCACGGATTTGTATGCATGTGGGTGTGTTGCCAATAGGAGGCAGCATTTAATCTACAGCTGGTCCTCTACACCGAAAATGTGCAGAACCGATGCATTTCAAACAACCACCAGAATAGAAAAAGGAAGTCCAGATTGAAGAATATTTCCACAGTGTGATGCTTTTTCAGCTTTTGATTAAATTCCTGTATTTATTGCAACCAGGGGCGAGTCTGGTTGTGATTACGGGCCAAGAAAACAAGAGAAACACTTTGAACTTGACTACAGCTCTGTAACTGGGAAGATTACGACCTGTTGCGTTTGAAGTCAACGGCGACAATTACAGGGTTTCTCCCTAAGAAGATTAGCTTCTTAAACCCATACTTTCGTTCACTCCGTGTGCCTCAAACGTTTGCTTCTCAAGTAATAGAATGAAAAATTAAAGCAAAAACAGTTCTAATCCATGAAGATTAGTAAAAAATTCAACGACGTGTTATAATTATGCAATTGAAATGTTGGAAAGGCGCTGTTAGCCTCACAGAGTACGGGTTTTCACTTAGTAATATGTGCTATTTCAAAAATTTTGTAAAAAGCTACCGAAACGGTAAGTTAGGCAGGTATCACAATTTAGCTTAAAAGTAAGTTAGGTTATTATCCTTATTTCAGTCCTAAGGGAAAGGAAATGAAAGACAAATGGAAAGGTAAAATAATTTTCCTACGAAGTCTTTCAACAATTTTCCTACGTTTCATACGAACCCTACCTACAACTAAAGCCACCTGAGTTATCCGTAGCCTTCACACTCCTGCGGAGATTGTGTAGAGGTATCACAAACTTGCAGAGAACCCTTCAAGCTTAACTAGGACTTTGGAAGAATTGCACAAGTATTTGCACTTCCTTCATTCAACCTAGAGAGGTCACTTGGCTACAGACTTGCACGTAGCCTCAGTGGTCAGGGAATTCTAGGGGATTATACAGTTTGGGGGTCTTTGGATTTTCCAATATCTGTGTTTAATTTCAACGGCTTCCTGTAATTGTAGTTATAACCCTACGGACCCACTCCCCTGAAACTTAACAAAGGATTTATTGACATCGCCGGAATGTTAGCGGAGTGACTCAATAATCAGGAGAAGTGCCCTCTGAAAAGTCATACTTGACTATAAAAAGATAGATGATGTCATCAAGAGGAACGAAAAGACGCCGTAAACTTGTTTACGTTTCAGTGATGTAACACGTACAACCCTAACAATTAGCAATTATGTTTTAAACTATCGCCCTCTACTGGTAAACAGAAAAAGTGCAGTGTCCAAGTCTGTGTGGGGTGACTGCTCAATACCGCAGGACTTCCCTTGACAGTTGAAAATGACCATGACACTGAACACCACATGACGTCACAGAATTTGAAAAAGCAGTTCTAAAAATACAAATTCTCACTTCTGTCTTTGGTCCTTACCACTTCGTAGAGGAACACTTCAAGGACTCTGAGGAATAGCATCTTGACCCGTGTCAACAGGTGTTTTGTAATTTGTAGAATGATCAAAATTCCTCTGGTGACCAATGGAATGCAGATAATAGGTCATTAATTCAACCTCTGTGGCCCAGGATCAACTGAGCTGCAGCTGAATGAGCTGGACCTCTGGACCTGGGACAACAGTTCGATAACAAAGCGCAACATATTCTTATTTTTGGGTCCAAAAAAACAGTCTTTAGAACTCTTATGCACAAGTGTATGTTGCTGCTCTGCTGGCTCACATGATTCCTCCTCCACACAGAGTCCCTTGTGCAGAATTCTGCCACAATCACGTAGAAGCTTAAACAGTTTCTCTGCCAACTGGACAAAGTCAGTGATCCGTATGTGTAAATACCAGACCTTAGTGGTTTTCTACTGCTGACACTTCTCGCTACTTCTTTCTGTATCACCTTAAAACAAGTCTTCAGATCGTGGCACTAATAAAGAAGGTTCTGCAGCCATTTAAAATGTGAATACAAGGCATTTATTTTTCTTTATTATGACCCCCGAAGCAATGCCACCGTGCCAGAAGAGGATAAAAAGCACGGGGAAAAAATCTGTTGTGAAATCCCTCGCTAATGTGTGAGACATTGCATTGTTCCACGTCCCTGTAACTTCACCACATTAAACTGGGACGGAAATATGTCAAGATTTGACGTCATGATTATTTGGTTCTACACTTGAGGCAGAATTTCAATCTTTAGCCAGTTTTCTCCAGTGACACTACAGCAATGTGTAAATTTCATTCGGGTCTTCTGTTTACTGCAAGGAACTTGGATTCTGTGAAGTACTTAAGTACAGTACTTAGTATCCTTTTGAAATTCAAGCGAATATTTCGTCAACCCTGTGATGTTCCGATGTTTTGAGATCACAGAAAAGTTTAACTGCATATGTGAAAAATAAAAATAGTGTTCTGGCTTAGTCCTTGAGTATGAAGTGCACAGTGAAGCCATCCTGCAGCCAGGGTGAGAGGTGTCAGGGCTGGACTCCTGCCTGTGTTATTTCACAACTCCAGCCATGATTCACGCCTGTCCACATGACAGCAAAAACACGCGACTGTGAATATTGTCCTTCATTAAAATGTACTACGGTAAACACACAGCAGAGATGTTATTAAAAAGTATCTGTGATCAAGGTTATATCACATCTGAGTGGATCTGGACGCTGGACCAGACTGTACACAAACATGTCTGTTCGACACGATCGTGATATAAACGTGTTAGTTAATCTGAGAGGAGTGATCTGATCAGGGGTCAGATCTGTCCTGCTCCGCTCGGGGCTGACTGACAGCCCCGCCGATCTCTGCGCAGGTGGCGGTCAGCCTCCGTAGCTCAGCAGCGGTGAACGCGGCTCGTCGTAGCCGCGGATCACTCACCTATCTCGGAGTTGCAGAAGGCGTCCTGCGGATGCCACGGGGCGCACGAGCAGCCCTCCGTCAGCTGGTCAACGTGCAGGCTGCCGAAGACGAACAGCAGGGTGATGAGGTGCTGGTACACGGGCTGCATTTTCTCCAAACTTTGACTCTCCTCTCTGCTTCAGCTGGAAAATAACTGCGTGGATTCGGTCCCTGCTGCTGTGCTGCGTTCACGGCGCACCGTTTTGTCGTGGTGGTGTGTACAGTGTAATGTCCAAGTGTCTGCTGCAGCTCGGTCGCTTCTGAGCTCCCGGTCAGACGCACGGCCGTACATATAGCACGCTGGCTGACGTACGCGCCCCTCTCCGCGCCCTTGCTCTTGTGTGGATCGGCCAATGGGAGGCTGGTGATGCCTCAGTAATCACAGACAGGATGAATGACTTACTGGAACTTTGACTTTACTGACTGAATTCTCTGTTTTTTAAGTAATGCATGTCCCAGGCTATATTTAGACTGCGTGTCTCTAGAGATTCCGGGCGAATCGGTCCTGAACTCCTACCATATGTAATGTATAATTGTGTTATGGTTTTTAAATGTGGAGAGACTTTATTTACTTCTCTTCGTTTTAGTTTAGAACATCCAAGCTGCTCATTGTGTAACAGCTGTTCATGTGATTTTGAGGTGTTTTTACTTATTTTATTTTGTTAGTTCAAGGAAGGGGACTTCAAAACTTCAGGTTCAAATCCACCAGCTGCCAGGTTGCCACTGAGATGCTCTATGCCCTGACCCTCAGGACTTCCAGTGGGCCTACCACCCACAGGAAGGCTCAGAGTACAGTGCAGTGTGATTTGGGTGGCAGTTGTGGAGACTACTGCCTCGTGAGACCCTCTACTGGAAAAGAGGATGAAGATGAATGAGTGAGAGATTATGACTGACATTACACTTCAGTCTTTCATGGAGAGAGACCTAGGTTTGGTCTAGGTATCCACTGTCCACTGACTCCATGTACTCAATCGTCCCTTCTTATTTCTTCAATCCCTATATTTGTTTATTTTCCCTCCTTCCTTGTCACTGAGGGTCTTCAACAGTTCTCAGCACAAGGAAACCAAATTATCGTGATACATTAAAATCTAATTTTCTGAAAAAAAAAATGCATATTTTACCTTAAATTTTCTGGATTCTCTTACAATATACAGTACATTAAAATCAGTTTTGCATAGATTCTGTGTAATACAACATTGGACCAGAAGGAGACTGTGGATCAGGGTCCATAAAATGTGTGAAACAAATTTAAAATGTTATTATAAATTCACTTTCACATCAAGGTGGGGGCTGAAAAATATTGTCCAAAGGCCGCAAATGGCCCACGGGCCGCAAGTTTCAGACCCCTGCTATAGACCAATGGAGGAAATATGTTAAAATAGTAAACAGACCTGGGAACAGCTTGAACCCTTTGAGTCTTGCTATTGGTTAATTGTTCTAATCAGTGTTTCTGATTGGAGTTCTAATGTTTTGTAATAGGGCCAGGTTCTCCATGTAGCCTGGTTCCATCCTACTGCACAAATCACAAAGATTTATTAGAGGTCTATTATCTAAAGTTGAAGGTCAGTATGAATGGGAGTGTTTGTGTTTTTGTTCTAGCAGTATGTCAACAGCAGTCCCAAACTTGTGGAGATAATAGTGTTTAATTGGATTTTGTCGTGGTAATTTTCTATCTGCAGTTTTGACGTCTGACACTAGAAAAACACTAAGTCCTATCTACAAACACCCAACCTTCTGTGGTCCTAGAGACAGTAACGTCGGTTGTATCTGCCTGACGGATCAGCCAACTGAAGAGTCTTTTTATTTCCACGCTGTGATCACAGACCTGAGAGGAGCTGCGTTATCGCTGCAGAGGCTTATCTGCAGCCTCTGACGAGGCTTAGTCGCTGCCACTCACAGTTATATAACCAAGCCAGAAATAATCAGGCTGAGGAACCCTATCCTTAAGGTGCCTTCATTAACACTCGGCTCATTTCACTAAAAACTACATGTCCAAGTATAGAACCTATTTTCCGCTGCTAACATGTGAATTTTATTTCTTGTTTCCAGCTGAGCTTCTCCTGGTGATAGTAGTTAATCTTTCCTGTTTTCCAACCTTCACTGTGTGGGGATGATCTGGGAATGATGAAGGTTCATGTTGTGGTTGACTGTCTCTCACTTCACTGGTTTTATTGAAGCATGTGTGGAAAACAAGCACTTCAAAACAAGCATTTCATTTCCTTGTAAGTTATTATTTGTTTACTGAACATTATATCATCACACTTAGGCAAAAAAAAACAAAAAACAAACTAATATCCATGAAGACATTCTCGTGCTGGCCTCACATTAAGTCACGGAACATACAGTATATATGCTGTTTATATTATTACAAAAATACATTTTAATACATCACCATATTTGGAATATTCAAAAAAAATGAATGATAAAGATTGGTCCTTTGACTAAAGAAGGTTTGGATAAAAAGTGAGGGAAGACAGATTGAGATGGTTAGGACATGTTCAGAGGAGGGACAGTGGATACTGTAGAAGAATGATCCTAGAGATGGAGCTACCAGGTAAGAGACAAAGAGGAGATTGATGGATGCAGGGAGGAAGGACATGGAGGTAGTTGGAGTCAGAGTAGATGGAGAGAGGAAATGGAAAAAGATTATTCTTTGTGGAAACCCTTGTAAAGGGGACAGGCCAAAAGGAAAAAAGTTACAGATTTCTGCAATGGATTTCTTTCAAAAGTACATTCCAAAATATTCAGATTTTTGGTGTTGAACGACAAACTTTGATCGCCTTCTTCTCAGGACTTGTTGTGACTCAGCAGGTTGATTTATTGACAACTGTGTCAGTCAGGCTCTTTTTGGAAGATTGGACTGTCAATCACACACCACTGATTATTGTCTTTATGATTGATTGGATATGGATAACAGTTAAAGGTTAATTTTGTTGATTTTATTTACATTAAAAATCACCTGTTTTTGTGTAATTAGACTTTGATGTGGGTTAGCCATAGTTGGGCATAATCTACTCATCATCAGCTGTGTTTTATTGTCTATTCACTGTCACAGGAAACAGAGCCAATGTTGGTTTAGCTGAGGATTCAGATAAAAAAGAGTGGTGACTGGAGATGCTTAGAACAATAGTCAGTTTGTGGAAAAGTGTGGATGTGAGTCATTATTATCACAACCACAATCATACTGTATCAGAGGTTAGGTCTAATCTGAGTGGGCCAGACCCAGGTGGATACCTCCTGCCGTCCAAGGCGGAAAGAAACTTGCTGCATAGCTGTCGTTAACCTTTGATATTGTCCCGTTGGATGTTATTTTACACTCACCACTGAAAGTCTGCACCAACAGATTAGACACATTCCTTAGTTAGACAGTGGATCGGCATGTGTGACAGTCCAAACTTCTTTTTTTTTTTTTTTTCCTCAAATGAAGTGTTGAAAACAGGACTAGATATGGACACAGAGCGCTTCGGAACAAAGTTCCTGTGACTTCACAGAACTTCAAGATTATTTTGTTAAAAGAAAGATGGGAACTACAGTATTTGGAGCAGTAAAAGTGTGTCTTCATTCATCCAGGTCATAGTATCAAAAAAGGGTTTAGTTGTCAGCAACTGGACTTCTTCTTGGAGTTGAAAGAGGTTTCATTCCTCAACTGAGGAACTTCATCAGTTTCTGGTTGATGTCAGAGGGAACACTTGAGTTCTACTCCTCTAGACCAGTGGTCCCCAACCACCAGGCCCGTGGACCGGTGCTGGTCCGTGGGGCAATTGGTACCGGGCCACAGAGAGATGATGCTCAGCTTAACACAATTTACGTTTGATTTATTTTAAGACGCTAAGAAGTGTTTTGATAAAGGACCAGATCCCCTTGTGTTTGAGTGTCCAGGAGATGTCCAAAAAATACCACTTTTATGCTGGACGTTTCAATTTCATTAGTGGTATTTATCCACTACACCTCAAAAGACCAGTCTGTGAAAAAATTACCAGACGTTTGTCCAGTCCATGGCACAAATAGTACACTGCTCTAGACCACTCCCTTCACAACTGGACAAAATAAAGGGGACACTCTTTCAGGGACTAGAATGTGCATTTTTGGAAAAGAAGAACAGGTGGTTTGAGAGAGGGGTGAAGGAGGCCATCTATGCCCATCTGGAACAACCAACCTTAGATAGAGGGGGAGGTCTGTGTCATCTGGTGGTCTGCTACAGACCATTCGGCCCTGAGATCCCTTCCTAGGTAGTTTAACTGCTCATCAATACCAGAGCAGGCTTCTCTAGACGGATGAGAAGAAAACTGATCACAACTTAGAGTTCCCTCTGACATCAACCAGAAACTGATCAAGTTCGTCAGTTGAGGAATGAAATGATTTTCAACTCCAAGAAGAAGTCCAGTTTTTGACAACTTAACCCTTTTTGGATGAGAAGTAAAAGTAGAAGAAGAAGAAAGAAGATTAAAAGAACAGAGTTGTGATCCCCTGCAAGTAGAACGACCAGCCCTAGCTATGCTGTCATGCTCTACTGATGTGGATCCAAATCACACTAGAAAATAATAAGAGAACCAAAGTAAAAACAGTACAAACTGCATTTTAGAGGAAGAAGAAGAAGAAGCAAAAGTCAAAGAAAAAGAAGAAGAAAGCTGTCTCTCCATCTGCTCTAATCTGTGACCTTTCCTCGTCTCCATGTTTCGACAAAAATGCAACAGTTTTTGCCAAATTCTTCCTGGAACTTCACTCATTCATTATGTGTGGAGGATAAGCCAAGGTGCTGAATAAGCAGAGCTGCTCACCATGTGTGTGTGGAATCAGTGTGTCTCCTTCATTCTTGCCGACCTTGAAGGATTCTTTAGATCACGTTGAAAAGGTACGAGACACTGTGTCAAATTGGGGTCATCTATAGCTATAGCATTGTTTCATTTATTTTCTAAGGTGCCAATACGAACACTCTATTAATGTTATTTTTCCAGATGAGGTCATCATCACTTGAGAGCCTTTGAGTGGCTCACTGAATTGCATGCAGTCAAAGGGACAGCACTGCTTTGTTGATTTTTGTCATGGAGGACAATGGAAGCGATTTGTTCTGTAGTGGGTGGGCAGTGACTGGACAATAACAGGAAACACTGACCAAATGTTTCAGGAGTAAATATGACCCACACAACAGCGTTGGGCGTTTCCTGCAAACAGGAAATGGAAACATAGAACTTGTATAAGTGCTTTGGTAGTTACTCAAAGTCACCTATAGGGGCAGAATCTGGCCATGAACTGCATTTTTATGTCAAGTCAAGTTGGCTTGTGGTCAAACTTGTCCATCTGTGTTGGTATACGTTACATTATAATACATTTGGCAGGTGCTTTAATCCAAAGTGTCTTAGATTTTGCGGAAAAAGTTAAGCTAGGTCCGATGGTAGGACCTACGGGAGAGAAAGAGAGGGATGTTAGATGGTGAGATTGTTGGGATAGAAGCTGTTTTTGTAAGAAGTAAAGAAAAAGATTTTGTTCATCCCAAGTTTTTTTTGGGAAATTTTTCCTCTGCATTTTACTTATCACAATAGTGACCAAGGCACAGCCAGCTGAGCCCACGCCAGGGGACCAGTGTGTGGGGATGATACTGTGCTTAGGGCACCTGTGCAGTAACTTGGCAATAGGGGAATTTGAACCTTTTGGATCGTAGTCTGTTTCCTTAACCCAGTGCTTCTCAACTATTTTCTGTTACGACCACCCCAGCAAGAAGAAAACAATTCGTGCCCTTGTCCCCACCACCGTCTCTCTGCTGCAAGTATAAATAACAGCATTTGTCTATAAAATAGTTCTAGCTACACCTCTGCATAACATCGTATCCTATAAAGAAAACAAAAAGAAAGAGATATAGTTCAACTGACAAGGATGTACAATTACACTTTATTGTAGTACAGCGGCAAAAAAGGGTCACACACGGCCTCCTCAGCATCACACCGCGACCCCCCACGGGGGCCTGCCCCACACTTTGAGAAGCACTGCCTTAACCATTATGCCACCAACTGCCCCAATAAGAGAGAGGTTTTGAATTCCTTCTTGGAGTCGTAGATGGAGGCGCCCCCTCTTGTGGCAGCTGGGGGATTGCTCTGTTCTGTAGGTACCAGGGTGGAGAAAATCCAAGATTAAGACAATGTTCCTGTTATGAGCAACACAACCAAGAGGGTGTATAACCCTTGATCAATGAGTCAAGGTAAGTAGGAGCGCCCTCTGTAGTTATTTAATAAACAAGGGAGGGAAACCAATGAAGGTCAATGAGGAGAGGAGTTAGATGCGCCCTCTAGGGATGATTAAAGATCAGACGTGCTGCTGCATTATGGACCTTTCGAAGGGCTCTGGATGAACAGGGTGGTAGACCAAACTGTTTAGTATAATAATGTTTGTTTGTTACTTTTCTTAAAGTTCTTTCAGAACTTCAACACTTTACTGAACACTTTTCCCTAAGGTTGTGTAAGAGTGTTTAGGATGTCCTTTTTTGGACCGTTCGGATTCCCCTAAAGGAAATACTCCTTCCTCCTTGTTGCCGTCCAATGATGAGGTCATTGCTTTTACCTTCTGCAGCCAAAACATGAGTGCGTACTGGAGGTTAGGGTTAGTCCCAAATGGGACAAAACGACAATAAAGGCATGGTTCTGTAGGTGTACTTATCTGAACCCTGTCACTGTTTGTTACTTCACCTGGTTTCTTGTGTCCGTCCCTTGTTAAAGTGCTGTCAGTGAAGTGGGTCAACACACTGAAGGCAGAACTCTCTGAAAAGTGCCTCTTCGTCCTAAAAGGGCATTTATGGAGGGAAAAGTGTTTCTTTAGAGGCCGACCAGCTGCCGGTCAAGCGAGGAGACAATTTCACTTTGCACTTCATTGGTAAAGGAAGAAGAAACAAGCGGTGACTCAGAGGAAATATTTTTCATCTGAGTGAAAAGGAGAAGAAATCCAGATTTGAAAGGAAAGTTGACGCCAGACAGTGGTCATACAGGGAGTGAGTGTCTGTGTTTGTGCAGATGATTCTTTGTCACTCAAGTGAAACAGACAGATTATCCCCCCCTTTTTCAAACAGCACTACGAGGACAGTAGGATGTTTATTGGGATGTTTTTTTAAGTTTGCAGTATCGGAAAAACACTTTGTTTCAATGTTTCACTGAGGATAAGATTGTAAAAAAAAAAGAAAACATCAGGGCTGGGGATTATTGGCTCTGACAGAACTACTGTTCATAAACCTTGTTTTTCTGCAGTCCTATTAATATTTAATTTATCTTCATCCTCTTATCCCTTACCTGGTCTCCACAACTGCCACCCAAATCACACTGAACCATCCTGTGATTGTGTGGGTCACGTCAGTGACATCGTAATACAGGCCACCGCACACAACGAAGTACAACCTCTTCATTCTGTATTTATCCCAACTAAACTGAACAGTGGTCAGTGTCTGTGCGCCCGTGGAGCAGTGTGTGTGGACGATCCCATGCTCAGGGTGTCTTGTGGACCCAAGTGTCCACATCAGGGGGTAGTGGCAACCTCGCAGCTGGTGGATTTGCATCTGCAGCCTTAACCACTACCAGGAGCAGTGCTACAGTGTCTAGGGTGTCCAAGATAATCCTCACCTGGATTATCAGCTCACTTTTATTTAAAAATATTGAATTTACACAGAAGCTCATTGTCTGACAGCTGCTGTTATCAGCGTATGAGTCGCTTCCTTGTCCCCACCCTGCAGATCAATAGGCGGTGTCACTTGTATGACTTTGTCTGTCCAGTGCCTTGAGCTGTTCAACAAATGGGTCCGATTTCCAACCCTGACATGTTTTATCATCCGATGTGGACTGGAGACTTCAGAGCCCAGAAACACAAACATGGCCCTGACCCACGATCCAGCCTACGATGGGACTCCCCCTGCAGTAAAATATAATGTACAGCCTCTTACTTCCGTCTCTGTAACCGCAGCTGCAGCCTCTCAGACGCATGGACCCCTCCTGGAACCCACTTCACATATTTGGTGTCGGGCTGTGGTCAGGAAACCCCAGAAAATGACTACGTAGTATTACGGCATGAGACAATGAGACACCAGACTGGACCATCAGCGTGGTTAAATGACAGCATGGAAACAGTGAATAAGGAAATCCTTCAGGTTGTGGGGATGCCTCGACTGGTGCAGTTGTAGACTTTGACTTTGCAGTTTGTTGGTGTACGTCATCATCTTCAAACAGAGACCTGTGTTGTTGCTATGCGACTGTTTCAACATAACCAGTGCACTGAGGTTTACCACAGGATGATGTCACAATGGGACAACAACAGAGAAATAGATGAATGAAAACTGTGAATCTCATTATTTTCATTATCATTAGCCAAGGTCAAGATCTAGCCCAGGTTGGTTTCACAATCCAAACGAAGGTTCATGAAGAGCTGGTACAGTGTTGTTTGGGTTGGGTGCGGGATGTGGACCTTGCGACCGATCCTCCCCCCCCCCCCCCCCCCCCCCCGTTGTTTGGGTTGGGTGCGGGATGTGGACCTTGCGACCGATCCTCCCCCACCCCCCGCCGCCGCCACCCCCCCACCTCCCAAATCTGCGAAATAATAATAGATAAGAGGATGAAGATGGGAGGGTACATGACAACATTAGCTAGTGCGGTCATGGAAAAACTAAGGCCGGGGCTCTGCAATGCCCATGTTTTTTTCAAGAGATTGCATAGAGAAGTATAAAAGCATTTTAACATTTTAGCCTTTATGTTTGACTTTAACGTGTCATTTATCTTACTTGACCCAAATGCGTCCCAATTTTAGGACCAGTTGTGGTCCGCAACTCAAAAAGTTTGTCCAGGTCTGGGCTAATTAGAGTAATAAGGAAATAGGTGAGTTGGGAAAAAGCTAGTAAGAAGGAAGACGTTTGGATTATATAAAAAATAAATCAGGTCTCAGAAGTTTGTGAACTAGACGAAAGTAAAAGAGTAAGACTAGCAACCAACAAAGTCCATGAAACTGGTAAAACTGCAGCTGCCAGTAACTGTTGATCGTTAAGGTACAGCCTGAGAACTTAGTAGTAAAATCTAGACATCATCTCTACGTCTGCTGTTGCTATAAACCAGCGTGACGTTTCTTTTTGAAGTAGTACAGTTTGTCAGAGTCACTATCCCGACACAGCAGTTCTAGATGGTTCTAGATATTTCTGCTCAGAAAACTTAAACCTGGGAATTGAATCTTTTTGTATGCGTGTGTGCAAGCTGGAAAATGAAAGTCAACATGGCAGAGTGAGTCATCAGCAGGTCAAGGGTCTTGACAAAGGGTCCACCGGATACGGACTATACACAGTGGTGGGTGGGGGGACTGGGACAGACTTTAAATATAGAAATGACATCACGGTTCCAGGACATCCCTGATGTTCCCTTCACCCACCACAACCCATTACTCACCCCCAACCAGGGGCATGTGTTTCTTTTCAGGATCATCTCTTCCTTCCCTTTTTATCTTCTCATTATACTTGGCAGTAAGCGACGATGGTTGAAAAGGAACTTTTTTTTTTCTTTTAAGAATGAATCATTTGGCCTTTGAATGAAGAGGAGCAGCTATTTTAGGAGCAGTAATATTTCCACTGCTCTCTGGGATCAGAAAGATTTCAGTGAAAAAAAAACAAGTATTATAGAAAATGACAGAATATCAAATACTTTTCTCAGATAAACTGCTGAGGCGCCGTTTCTACTCAACTTTTTATCTTCTGGTGAATACGTGGTACATTCAGCTCCGAATGACAGCACGCAGGCCAAAGATGCTAGGTCAAAATGTTCTAAGACAAAGTTAGTCTTTCCTAATGAATGTTGGCCCATCAGTGTAAACACTTTTGCCAGTGAAGTGTCCAACAGGATGTGTCTTCTCTAGAATTCTTGAAGAATTTCATACCCTGTTTCTTTCTCTTGCCCAAAGACATGAATTGCTAACTTTGGGACAGTGGGGCTTTAACTCAATGTCAATGTCTCTGTCATTGGTATGGAATTTCAGGGTTCACCTCCTAGGCAAGATGGAATCACAGTTAGGGTGGTTAGTGCTTTCCAGTTGACTCACCATCAGGAGGAAAGTTCATAACGGGCTAGCACAGTGCCGTTTGGTTTGAGTGGCAGTTATGGAGACTGCTGCCCCTGTGACCTGGTAACGGATAAATGGCCAAAGATGGATGGATGGAAGGAATTTTGGGAAAAGAAAAGAATCAGTTGGTGATCAAAGTGATTTTTTTTTTTTGCCCTGATTTTGAGGGGTAAAAATATAATCAAAGGAAACTTAAGGGCTTGAATTGATTTATCTTTGACAGGAATACTCAAATGTTTCCTTAAGTTTGTTTTTTCAAACAACAGTAACAATAGAAAGTTCTGACCAGAATTGTTTGGTTGGGTCTTGATCAACCGTGTTGCGGTCAGTGACTCTTCTTTACCCTGAAGAAGAGGGTGTGGGTATGTTGACCGTGGCTGACCAAGGTTTGCTGAATAGTCTATAGAAGGAGCAAAGTCATCCCCACATTTATTTTTACGGCCAGAGTCTCTGGTCCGCAGACATGAGACTGAAGGCAAACATTTGTTCACGGCATGGAAACGCTGTGTGACTCCAAAAATAATGGTTATAGCCGATATGAAATTCATAATGGTGTTTTGATAAGTTACAGAAACACCCATGTTAAAGCAATGACCTAAGCCAGGGGTCTCAAACTTCACCACCGCCCACACTATCATTTCACCGCGTCAGCTTTCACCGTTCAATACAAAAGAAAAAATGTAATAAAAAAATGTAGTTTCCCATAGATTCTGTGTAAAATAACACTGAACAAGAAGGAGACAGGGGATCAGGGTTTGGAGAACTATAGGATTGACCATAAAACGGGGAGAACAAATCTATAAAATATTATTATAAATTCAACTTTCACATCACGGTGGGGGCCCAAAAGTATCATTTCATGGGTGTAAAATGACCCACGGGCCGCAACTTTGAGTCCTGGTGTACAGTCTCACCTTTAGGTTCAAGCCAGATAAACGATGGGTACACTTTATCTCTTCCTGTCTATAAGGACAGACAGTGAGTGATATTGAGATGAGGTGCGGCTGAAGAGAAGTACAAGATTTCAAGTGGTTCCTGGTGTACACATCAAGGTGAGGGCTGCAAAATATTGTTCCACGGGCCGCAAATGGCCCACGGGCCGCAAATTTCCAACCACTGATCTAAGCTGTGAGACGCAAAAAGCCCGAACTATGAGTGGCAAACATAGATATTTCCCAAGTATATAACACATTTTGAACCGATTCTAAAATACTTTTAATAGTATTTCATTAATAGTATTTAATACAGCGTAAGTAATATCCGACAAATATCCGATGTATAATGATGGGTACACTTTCACACACAATGTCTTGGTTGACATCTATTTAACTTTAACATAGAGACATAAGGACAGACAGGGAGTGACATTGAGATGAGGTGTGGCAGAAGAGAAGTAGAATACAATACAATATCAGCTGACATACTCACATTTATTTATATTTTTTATTTTAATCTGTATTATTTATTATCAATGTTGTTTGTTTTGACATAAACGTTCCTTGACCTGTTGCTGTTCCACTGCTGCGCTGTGGTGCAGAGAACCACCCATTCCCTGCTGCTTGTACAGCTACTCTAAATACAGATGAGGTTCCCCACATCCAGCTGTTCCTAAACATCTTCCTCCTTGATGTCGCTCCTCTCCCTCCGCCCCTTGTGCCAGGTTCTAATTGAAAACAGTGGCAGTGCTGACATTGGTCTGCGCTGTGGTATTTGCTCTGCAGAAATCTAAGTTCCTTCCTCTGCTGTCGGAAAAGTTGTTCCTACATTTGCTGGACCTTATAAGGAAAACGCAGACTCTGTTACTGAATATAGCTTTTCATGCTGCGGCTTTTTTCTTCAGCCATCGTGACTTGTCCGGTTCTGTCTCCAGCGTCTTATCACACGAGGACATGTTGCTCTGAAGTGTTTATTTTTAAGTTTGATGGTGCACAGCATCTCACCCAGACTTATCTGGGTTGACAACTCTGTACATTGTTCCTCATCATCATGGGTCTGTCACTGGTCTCTTTTCTTTGTTGATATTGTTAAGGAATTAGAAATAGAATTTGATCAGATTTGGTCATTTTTTTGTATTAAAAATAAAAACAGGGCAGTTGGGGCAGTTGGTGGTGGTTAAGGAAGCGGACTCTCCACACACTACTCCCCCGGGCGCCCCCTGCTCACTACGGTGATGGGTTAAATGTAGAGGCGTAATTTCCCGAAGGATACTCCTGAGGGATTAATATAGTTCTAAAAAACTATTATCTTGGGAAAACATCAACTTTTGCCTACTCAAATACGGTGTGGGGATTCTCAGATATTAAAAAAGTTTAGTTGCCAGCAACTGTACTTCTTCATTTTTGTCTTGGAATTGAATAAGTTTCATTCTTCAACTGAGGACAACTTCTTAAGTCCCTGGTTCATGTTCAAGGGAACATTAGTAGTTGTCATTCAGGTAATTTAATACAAAAATAGTTACTTCAGGGGCAACTGGATATAGTAGGTTTTTAGTAGGTGAGAGGTGAAACGTCTTTAATAAACCAACTATGTCCTGTTGCCAAAAATACTATTTTTGGACGAGTGACTCCACTTCTCTGGACCACTTCCTTCTCCACTTGACAGAGTTGTGTTGAGCTATTTTGGTGACACCTTTTAGAGACAGGGACAGATCCTGATGGTGATGAGCAGTTAGCATGTTACATGTCAAGGTGTGAAAGGGAGTCGTTGTGGTCACAACCATCTAGAGGAGACTGCTGTGGTGTAAACAACCCCATACTACTGGTCCCCAACCACTGGTATGGGGACCAGTAATGGTCCGTGGGTGAAGAGAAATAATGTTTCCTTTTGGTCCCATCTGTCTATTACTTCCACTTGATCCATACCCATATCAACAAAAGAACTGAACAATAGAATGGCTAGG